>WOGO01003904.1:0-13785 GCA_015342085.1 Leptinotarsa defecta | reverse complement strand
AGTCAAGCTAGCGTAGAGATATATAACATATAGAAACCTCTAATTAAGCGAAAAACGACCAACTCCCGCCAAACGGCCATCTCCCGCTAAAACCAATGAAGCGGAGAGAGGGAAGAGGGGATAGGTGAATAAGTCGGAGGAATAAGTCCAGTTATCACCCGAAGACGATTGTGGATACTAACAATCGAAACGTCATGAGGTAACTTGGTTTGGAATCTTTTAATTTTAATTTTTCGTTAATAATATTTTTTAATTTTTCAATTTTCAGCTTTTTATTAATATCGAAATTTTTTTTCTGGTTGTTGCTTGTATGTTATTTCTTAGTAATTTCAGTTTTTTGTTTAATAAAATTGTTTTTTTCGGTTTATCTTTTTAATTTTTTTTAGTTAATTTTTTTTCAGGAATTTCAAATCAGTTTATATTAGACAATGGAAGTCCGAACTGATGAAATGGTTCATTCTAGCACCACTGATGAGGTCTATGGCGGGTCGAAACAACCTTGCATAGTGCTGGATAATGAGTGCTGTGTTTGTTGGGCTCTAATTTCAACATTAGACCACTGATTTATTTGCTATCAATGCTAATTTATTTGGTCCAAGGTTCATTTCCTACAGCAAACCTGCTTTTGTTTACCATTATAACGACTTTGTCAGTATCCAACACATGGCTTTGCAGACGACCGCACGCTTCATATCACGTGGTCATCCAAAATGCTGTCATGGATCACTCTCAAAGTGATCTTCATCAACGAGGACTTGGCAAGGTTATTGCATGAAAATCTATTAATCTTATGGAAAAGGAGTTGTTTTCTCAGCGAAAAAAAAAGAAAGAACAAAATATGTGTAAACAATGTGTTATAATTGTTTTTTCGTTAATCAGCGATGACTCCTTCACGACCGAAAATCGTCAGAAATTGAAAGTTTTTCGATCTAAGTGTTATTTTTAACAGCAGACTACTCCAGATTCTAAGGAAAAAAAACGCCGTTGTCACTATATAAAAGAATTTTACTCAACTATATGAACTAACTAATTAATAGAAAACAAGAAGCAGGGCAGTGCTATCAACTTATTATGGATATTACATAGAGATGTCGCCCCAGAGGGCAAAGAGAACTTTTGGTATTTCTAACACCCCCACTTAACAAGTTCGCCATAAGACACCAAAAAAAATTTAACGTAAACCTAAACCCTTCACAAATTTTTTATTTTTAACATTTTGTAATGGTTTGGTCAATATATCTGCAACCATTTCATCTGTTGCCAAATATTTCAAATTTATAATATTTTTAGATATTATATCTCTCAAAAAATGGTACCTTATATCTATATGTTTTAACCTATCATGGAAGACTGGGTTACTAGCCAACTTTTGAGCGCTTTGGTTATCATTAAATAAATCAATACAATTTAGATTTCCAAGAAGTTCATTTAAAATAGATTGCTTCTTTGGCTGCCTCACTTAAAGCCATGTATTCTGCTTCAGTTGTTGACAAAGCAACTGTTCGTTGTTTACAGCTTTTCCATGATGTAGACCCCTTTGAAAACTTGAATACATATCCAGTAAAAGATTTCCTGTCATCTTTACTTGATCCCCAGTCGGCATCAACATAGCCTTTTTAAATCTAAGTTGTCTTTACTGAATATCATGGAAAAACCCTTCATACCTTTTGAATATCTTAGAATACGTTTTGCACTTTGCCAGTGTGTCTTGGTATAACAATTATTATATTGGCTCAGTAACAGCTAAATACATGAGACCCCTGATCAATTCTTGATAAGATGTGTTTGGATCACATATTCGACCCTCGCTATTGCTCAAGTTGATACTACTATCCAATGGAGTACAAACAACCTTACTATCTAGCATACAGAATCGTTGCAATAACTGTTCTATGTACATTTCTTGGTCAATCTTGATACAGTCAGAGTCTCGCCTAATTCTCAGACCTAAATATTGTTTAGCTTCACCAAGATTCTTAATCTTGAATTTTGAATTCAAATGAGATTCGAGGAAACTTGTTTCTATACTATTTCCTGAAAATATGAAAAAATCATCAACATACAGTGCAACTATTGTTAAAAAATTATCACTGCTACGTTTAATATATACACATGGTTCAAATTTAGATTTAGCATAACCTATTTCCAACAAAACTTGGTCAACCTTTTCATTACATGCTCGACTAGACTGTTTCAAACCGTATACATTTTTCAATTTATAGACCTTATTTGGATTTTCTTTAGAAACGAAACCTTCAGGCTGCTGCATGAACACATTTTCTTTCACCATTCAAAAAAGCTGTCTTAACATCTAAATGTATTATGCATAAATCTAACCTAACTGCTAACGCAATCAATAAACGCAATGTCGAATGCCTCAGTACTGGAGCAAAGGTTTCTACATAATCTACACCTTCTCTTTGTGTATAACCTTTTGCCACCAGTCTAGCCCTATGCGTTTCATTATCACCATCACTTTTGATTTTAAAAACCCATTTACTCGCGACCACTGCACTATTTTCCGGTAGATCAACAAACTCCCAAGTATCGTTGTCGTTGAAAGACTGGATTTCTTCCATCATAGCCTCCTTTCATGCATGGCTGTATGGACTTGAGAGAGCTTCGGCAACTGTTTTGGGTAGATTGTTTGCAGATGCTGCTGTTCCACCCACATCGACTGCATCATTGAAGTACATAACATAATCATCATATGTTTTCTTCTTCGGTTCTCGTTGTGACCTCCTGGGAATGCTTGGACAGTTTGAGTAATTGCCTGACATATCAGTATAGAAGGAATCATCTGGCATTAACTTGTTTAGCTTCTTATCCCACTGCATCGGAATCTCCTTTAGGTTCTTCGTTTGCCTGACAAATGGTCTCGTCTATGAATATTTCCATGGTTTGCTTTTCCATAAAAGTCACATCTCGGCTTATGATGACTTTCCTCGTCACTGAATTGAAACATCTATATCCTTTGGTGGTTTCATTGTATCCTACAAGGATATGCTTCACTGATTTCTGGTCCCACTTATTCCTATTATCTTTGGGGATATGGACCATGGCCGTACTTCCATATAGTCGAAAATGACTCATATCTGGTTTTGTGCCAAACCACAGTTCGTAAGGAGTTTTCAAAATTCCAGAAGATGCTGAGTGGTTTCTGATATAGCAAGCTGTCTTGCATGCTTCCGCCCATAAAAGTTTACTGAGGCCTTCATCAAGCATAAGGCATTTTGCCTTCTCAATCAGGGTTCTGTTTAGTCTCTCAGCCATGCCATTTTGCTGTGGTGTATGGCTATTTGTGGTTTGATGAATAATGCCAACATTTTTAAGATACCTGCTGAACTCCTTGCTTCTATATTCACCACCATTATCGCTTCTAAGGATTTTTATCTTCAGGTTTTTCTGATTTTCGATCATATTTTTGAATTCTTTAAACTTCTCAAATGTCTCATCTTTGGTCTTCAAGAAGTATATAAAGCTCATGCGACTGTAATCATCGATGAACGTTAAAAAATATTTTGCTCCTCCCAGTGATGTTGTTTCCATTGGCCCACAAATATCACTGTGTATGATCCCTAGTAATGCTCCTGTTCGACTTCCGTCTTTGGGGAACGGCAGGCGAGTTTGCTTGCCTTTACAACAGACTTCACAATTTTGCACATTAGCTTGCCCTTTATAACTTATTCCACTTACTAATTTGGCTACCTTGTCTAGGTAAGCATTATTCAGATGTCCTAAGCGCCTATGCCAAATTTCACTATTCACAGTGTGAAAACATACAGCTTGATCTTCATGAACATTCAGTTTATAAACATTGTTATTTAGGCTAGCTGTAGCTACTAGTACATTTTGTGGATTGTAAATCTGGCATCCATGGTCACTGGACAAAAGGTTAGTTGTCAAACCAGGGACAAACTGAACCCCTTTTAATAAAATATCACGTCTTTTATCTGTGACTGTTTTTATTTCAATGTCACCTGCACATCCCACATTGATTTTTTATTTGTTGGCCACCACAATCTCTTGCAAATCTGGTTTTCTTATGTTGACTAGCCACTGTTTATTAGCAGTCAAATGAGCACTGGCTCCACTGTCAACATACTGTTGTCTTTGAAACTGCCTGTGGTAAACACAGCACTGAATCCACTCTCAGCAAATTGTAGCAAACAATGTTGTTGAGATCTTTCTTATTCACAATACGGGTTGAACTTGAACTCGAATGACCCCCGGCCTCATAGTTCGATGTTGACTATTTATCACTCCCAGCTGATTTGCCTCGGAAATTCATCCTACTACCGCCATCTCTAATAGTTTTTTGAAAACTTGTTTCAGGATGTCGATTGGCTGCAAACGCACCGCTGGTCCCGCCATCTGTTTGCATGTCCAACAATTTTGTCTTGATGGTATCTGTAGTTATGTTGATTCCCGAATGTTCGACGGCCATGATCATGGGTGCGTATCTCTCAGGAAGCTCTGCCAACAGGAGTGACCCCACCCATTCTTCATCAATTTTGAAACCGGTCCCTCTCAATTTCTGGGATGTCTCGACAATTTGATTTATATAGCTTTCCATGCTATCGTGATTTTCCAATCTTGACGATATGAGTGTGCATAGAAGGCCAATTTTACGCATGAATCCACTGTCATCGTACAGGCTTTTCAGACTCGTCCAAACATCCTTGGCCGTTTTTGCATCTTTCACGTGCGGAAACAAGGATGGGTCAATGGTAAGGATCAGCTTAGCTTTTGCCTTTTGGATAGTCTTCGTATCTGCCTCTTTGCCCTCGATGCATTCATTCAAGCCTTCGAGAATAAGTACATTTTCAACAGTAAACGCCCACTCATCATAGTTCTCACGGCCTAAAAGCTTCGGCACACTCGTTAGATAGTTAACGGCCGTCTTGCCGTTGTCGCTATGTAAAAGAATTTTACTCAACTATAAGAACTAACTAATTAATAGAAAATAAGAAGCACGGCAGTGCTGCCAACTTATTATGGATATTGCATAGAGATGTCGCCCCAGAGGGCAAAGAGAACTTTTGGTATTTCTAACAGAAATATATCCCAAAACAAAAATAATCATCTTTGGGGATTACCGAAATTTCCTGAAATTAAAAATACCTACATCAATTATACGTATTATTTGGTCCTGCTTGGTTGAAGGAGAAATTAATAATGAACTTTCGTACAATATGATTCTTTGTAATAAAAACGGATTTTTTAGAGATATCCAAAAAATTCAAGCAATCCCTCAATAAATTTAACTTTGACAACCTGTATCCCAATACCAACAAACCAACGATCTGGAGGCATATATTTGTGTCAAGAATGGTATTGACCTCTACCGATGCCTGACATTTTAATCCGCATAAAAAAGGTGTAACTTTGATAACAATATAATTTGTTAAAAAATGGGTATACATTAATTTTGGCTTTCTACTACTCCATCTTGATACAAAAAATGTGGGAATCTTTCAAAAAAGGAAGAAAGCAATCTTAATTTCTTTGGAAGATTCCTACATTTTCTGTATCAAGATGGAGTAGTAGAAAGCCAAAAAATTTCTTTCCCAAAAATTAATTACTTCTAAAAAAATTACCCTTTCAATTCAGGTAAATGTTATTACTATTACGATATGAATGTAGAATCGGACATGAATACTCATTTTGTTGTACAGTAGAAAAATTGCATGCTGAGTTGAGTTCCAATGAATTTGCTCTAACCATTGTTGCTCAGTATGCAACTAATACAAAACCTTGAGTCATAATGGTGTGATGAAATTAATTATTTGAATAGTCAAAAAGACTCACCTATTAATTAATTATTTATTTCCGACAGTTTTACGACTACGTCTTTTCTCACTTGTGAACAAACGTTTTCCTCCTCAACGCCTAGCCTTCCTTTTATCTTTCCCATGATCACAAAAGCACCAAAAAACAGGTATTTAACGGAACGTAATTCAAACTCGATGAAGTTCAAATACAAACTCACACTGATGCAGTAAACGAATTGGAACCTACATTAGATAAGAATCCGTACGCTCTTTGGCCCACTGCATTTGCGATTGGAGAAGGGATTCTCGGTTCATTAGAGGGTGCCACAAACTGGTTGCTGTAAATTCATAAATTTCATTTCTCGAAGGTTTGATTTGAAAATATACCTAATTTCAAAAAACCAATATTCACTGGAGGTTAACTCCCATTTTCCATGAGTTCAAAACAATGTAGTTTAAAGAAAATTTGAGAAACAATTATCATCTATCTGAAGAATATGTTTTCGAAGCGAAATGTGAAGAACAAAAATACACACATAAAATCATATTTTGGTGCAAAATTCAAGTATAATTGTCCTGCTCATCCAAAAACATCTCCACTGAGAAAATATCTCTTAATTTTTTGAAAATTTTAAAATGATATTTGCTTTGTATGCTACCTGGTGGGCTATTATTAATTTTCATTGATGTCATAAACGGTCTTTTGTGAATTTGTGATATGCTACTGGTCAATAAAATTTGTCCCTATCACTGTTGTGGAAACATTTGAGATATTGAACTTTTTTATGATCGGGAATTAAAATAGAATCAACGTCAGCAACCTGGATTTCCACGTCTCTTATGGCAGGTTTTCTTTGGGTTTCGACCTTCAAATCTCTTGGCAAATGCACTGTACTATTGGCAAAGCGGTGATTTTCTAAAGACGAGAGGTTTTTGTAAAACTAATAGAAAAATTAGGGAATTCTGTTCCAAAAGCAGGGAGATTCATTTATTCAGACCTGTCATGTTCTTCAGCCAACAGACGACAAAGGAAGAACAGCGAAGTCCTAACGGATTGTGATGCATTTAAAATCACCCTTACTAATAAAACAAATCTCTTCCAAGAATCTGAAGATGATGATTACTAACGCAAGAATTCGACTTTGACATCGAGTACCGTCCTGGGAACAGGTGTAGATGCCCTGAGTAGAAACCCCATAGAGAAAAATTGTGGGATTGATGAATTACATGTGTTTCAAGTCAATTTAGAAACTGATATTGGGTTCCAGCCCAACTACAATATTCCCGCTGTAGATATATCATTGAGGTGTTGAGTAGAGAACCAACTGATCAAGAAGAAAGGGGATTTCATACTTAATAAAGAAGTTGAGAAATAATATACTCCTTTAATCACTCTAAGCTACAAATTTTTCACAAAAAGTTTGGTGTATCAGAAATATGAACATAAACAAACGCAACTGAAAGGCTAGTAAAGCGATGAAATGGTTAAGTGACATGAAATTTGAGCTGAGTTTTAAATTCATATAGAGATAAAGAAAATAAATTAAAATGAAATTCATTTGCTAGTCTTTGGATATGTGAAAGGCAACTATTGCAACCATAGTTCTTTCTGCATATCTAAGGTTTGACAGAGTCTGGTGGTACAAGATGGGACTTTGAAATGAATTTTCGAAAGCAAGCTAGGACTAGATATTTAGTTTAATAGTAATCAATTTATGAAGAAAAGATAAATCTCTGTATCTTATTCTGGAAAAAAGTGGGGATAGTTTGGTGAACTGTTCACAATACTGGTAGTTGAAGTGAATAAGTAGTATGTAGACAATTTTTCATTCGATCTTTAATGGCACATGTTGTAACTTGATTATTTCTATGAGGAATTCATTGAAAATATCTGCAAGTTTTTCCTTGCCACATTTTGCACTATCATTAGTAACTATGTAGAAAAAATATTTGTATTGCAGTATGTTTAAGTGTAATAAAAGATAATCATCGCGGGGTGCCGCCCCTTCCCCCCAAAATGGGGAACACAGTTGGCCCCATTAGGGCTCCGCTGTATTGAGTTGAGAATCTATGACGTCACATAAAAAATGTGGTGATTTAACCATTTTCTGCCACCAAAACATTCCAAAAGTAATCCTATCAAAACTATTTCTTCTTATAATAATAATAAAAGCTTATTCATGGCATTTTATAATATATACATCGGAAATAATAAACAAACTTATGAAAAAACTGATAATAACCTTGAGAAGTGAAACTTGTGCCAAGGTTAGTCATAAAAAAAAGATAAATACAATCTCACATATATCCATATACATTATGGGAAAAAAATTCGTGAAGTCCCTATTCTATTATCCATTCTTGAATTTTATTTTAATATGAAAAAAAGATTTGGAATTTTTTATATGAGGCAGCTTATCAATTATATAAGGAATTATGTGCATGTAATTTTTTGAGATATTGTTTTCTTCACTGTATTGAACGTTTGATTTATTTCTATACATGTAAATTAAAAGATTATAAAAATATAATTGACATATATCAATTTTTTTGCTAATTTTGAAAAGATGTTCTCTTGAAAAATATTTTTTATTATAGATTATTTTTAGAAATTATTTTTGAATAACTTCAAGTTTAGTCAAGTAGGTTCTACTCACTCCACCCCAGCCTAATATTCTATATTGTAGATGTGATTGATGTGATTGTTGCCTAATTTTGGTGAAAAATTTTGGCAAGAACTGAAATTCAAATATTTGGTTTTTTCAAGATGTATCGTTAATAAATTAGTATCAAACCTTTTCTTAATATTTTCGAAATTTGCTTCCACATTTTTAAATTGCACCAGCTATTAGTGGTTTATGAAGTCACCGTATTATCTGCAAAAGATTGAATTTTTCTCTCAGTCTGCATATAAAATAAATCATTGATGTAAATATTGAACAATATCGGACCCAAAATAGAACCTTGAGGAATACCATCAATAAATATTTTTTGTCATTGTATATATCATTAATTTTAACTTGTTGATTTCTATTTTACAAATAACTTTCCATTAGATTGAATGTAGTTCCATGAAACCCAATTTCTTGTAATTGTATTGAATGGATGACCGAATCAAAAGCTTTAATTAAATCAAGAAAAACAGATATAGTTGGTATTTTATCATCAAATGATTGATATACATTATTTACTGTGTGACAAATTGCATTCTGCGTGGACTTATTTTTTCTGAACCTGAATTGAGTATCTGAGAAAAAATGGATTTTATTTAAATATTTTTCAATTCTATACTCAAGGATTTTTTCAAATATTTTTGCTAAACTAGATATCAAATTGATAGGTCACTAATTCTTCATTTCATTCTTATCACCACTTTTGTAAATAGTCTTTATTATTCTCATTTTGAAAGCATCAAGACATATTGCAGTATTGAAAATCATATTTATTAAATGCACACTGTTTTTATAACTTCAGAAGTTATTCCATTATATCCAGGTGATTTTCTGAGTTTCAAACTGTCAATTACATTTTCAACGTGTTTATTTTTTCTGCTAAATTTTCTCCAACTTTAGAATAATAATTAAATTGATTAGCCATAACTCTTAGATCTGTTGTAGTTACGCCATTCGTCATTTTGATGATTTTAATGTTATTACATATTTTCAGTTATGGTCCTAGACAAGTTCAATCTAACGTCAATACAGTCATTAACTTCTTTAATATTGTCAATTCACTTTATTATTGATAGAACTCCTCAAAATTTTCTCGTCCATGAAATAAAATATATTTGCAAAATTTGTTGTGGAATCTCGTTTTGAGAAAATAAATAAAATGCATATCTCAGTCTACAAAAATTTATCAACCATTTACAAATTTCAATATAAAAAAAATATCAAGATGATTTGGACCCCGATCTGGACCTTGACCTGCTTCCCGACTTTGAACGAGATCTTGACCTGCTCTTGGACTTTGATCTACTTCTAGATCTAGACCTGGACCTCGAAACACTTCTAGATCGGGAACCACTCTTTGAGCGAGATCGAGATCTTGATGGGCTCTTGGAATGGGATCGAGACTTTGACGGACTCTTAGAGCGTGATCGAGACCTTGATGGACTCTTTGAGCGAGATTTGGCTCTAGATCCACTTCTAGATCTGGACCTACTTCGGGACTTGGACCGATCCGAATCGGAACCAGAAGAGATTTTCCTTTTCCTCTTACTTGTTCCTTGATCACTTTCATCTCCACTTGCTAATTTAAGCCTGTTGTCATCACTATCTTCATCGCTTGAAGAAATTGTAGCTTTAGAGACAATCCGACTCTTTTGCTTGGCACTGAGACCATCATCCTTCTTAACTTTTGCCTTGGGTTCCTTAACCTTTTTCTTTCTGTGCGTTTTCGGACGATCACTACCAGATCCATCAGAATTTTCTTCCCTCTCTTTACGTTTTCTTCCCTTACCCGATTTCTTCCTCTCATCTGTTTTCTGTTTCTTGCGCCCCCTTTCTTTCTTTTCTTTCTTCTCTCTTGGAGCACCTTCAGGGTTATCTTGATCGCTGTCTGAACCAGAGAGAATATCACCTTTACTTCTACCTTTGCCCTTACCTTTCTTCTCAGGAGGAAGTTCTATGGACATAACAGCATTTTTGGTCTTCTCTTTGTATTCTTGCCGCTTCTGCAGCATCTGTTCTTTAGTGAGTCGTTGAACTTCTTCCATCTTCTTCTGTTCCTCAATTTGTCTCAATTTGAACGCAGTACGCTCTTCGTCTTGCTTCCTCCTTATCAACCTTTCTTCTTCATCGACCCTTCTTGCTCTAGCAACATGATACTGCGCTTGAGACAATAAATCTTTGCACTGCCTGGCTTCAAGTTCACATAAAGAGACGTCGTATCTCATCTTGTCGTTCAACTCAACTAAGTAATTGAAATACTTCAGGGATATTCCTAGTTCGTGTACGGCCTGCAATACTGTAGATAAAGTTGACTTTTCATCTTTCAATATAGAAGTTGCCAACCTCTGTAATACCAGCGCAATGTTGTACAATAATATTGTATCTTGAGGAGCAACTCTCCTTGCCTTCAACAGTACCATTTTGGCTTCTTTGAATTTGGCAGCTCGAAAGTAAGCCCTAGCCAAGTACTGAAGCACCTCAACATTATTATATTTGAAAAATTTCCTCAAACAGTTCTCGTACATCTGAATGGCACTCACAAATTGTTTCTGCTCCACGTAAATATGGGCTATGTTCAACCACACATCTGAGAAGTCCGCTGTAGCCTCTCTAACCTGAGCAAAAATATCTCTTGCTTCATTAACAGCTCCTTTATGGGCCAAAACAGCTCCAATGCCATTAGCAGCAAAGATATTTTTGGGGTCGATTTTGAGGACTTGTTTGTAAATAGACAGCGCACGTTCTTGGTGTCTTATCGTCCTTTCTTTATCTTTATTAGGCTGGTGAAGAGTTTGGAGCCATACATTGCCCAAAGCAATGAGCGAATATGCATCTTGGGAGGTTGAGGGATTATTCAATATCCTCTCAAACTTTTTCTGACCGGGTCCCCACTCTTGCTTTGCCATGTGAAGGTTTCCCATCAAAGACCAAGCATCAGGATGTTCGGTGTCTATCCTGAGGGCTTCTTTGAACATATCTGAGGCGTCATAAACGTGCCCTTTATCTCTCGCCATACAGCCCAACCGCAAATAGCAGTCCACATAGTTTGGATGTTCCTTTAAAATGTCTTTGTAGAGTTTTTCAGCCTTGTCGAATAAGAACATAGCTTCATTGAGGTGAGCCAAATTGTAGGTCATAGTTACAGAGACAGAGTTGTAGTACTGCGGATCATGTGCAGCCTCTACTTTGGCTCGTCTCAGAGCTTCCTCTGTATACTTCTGAGCCTCCTCCAAGTTGTTCAGCCTATAATGTAAGGCTCCAACATTATTCAAAATTTCCACGGGAATCTCGGATTGCACATTTTTCTTCAAAAGCTGCATGGCTGTTTCGTAAGCCTGCAGGGAACCTTGTAAATCGCTTTGTTCGAGAATCTGAGCCAACTCGATCCAGGCCTCAATATCATCCGGGAACTGATCTGTCACCTTCTTCAAGTGCACTTTTGCAATATCCCTTTTAGATTGAGAAGTAGAACTGGCATATAAAGAGCCTAATATCTTCATGGTTTCGTAATTACCTGGTTGAGATTTCAAAACTTTTTCAAAACACTGGGCAGCATTTTCAGTATCTCCTCTGTAGATATACATCTGACCTAACCCAAAATGTGGCAAAACGAATGATGCCGGTGAAAACTGGGTCGCCTGATAGTAATACTGGAAAGCTTGATCATAATCACCCTGAACCTGAAAAGCTCTGGCAAGCTGGTAACAACTTTCTGCCCTCATAGCTTCGTTTTCTGTATTGTGAAAGGCATGGAGCGCCAAATGTTGAACCTTACTATAGTCCTTTTTGAAAAAGAAGTGATCTGCCAAATGATTCAAAACCATTGGATCAGAAGAATCGATGGTATATGCCTTAGACAACATCTGCACACCGTACCTTATCGAGTCGGGCTGTTGCAAATTCAATTTGAGTATCGACAAACCAACCAAAGCTCCAACACATTTCGGGTCCAGCTCTAGAGCTCGTTCGAAGGCAAGCCGAGCTTTTTCAAGATTGTTCAACTTGATGAAACAATGCCCCATTCCTAACCTGACAGCCGCCGGACAATTGGGATTAGCTCTCAGTGCTTTTTTATAAAATGCCAAAGCTGCTCGATAATCCTTCTTATTGTAGGCAATACAAGCTTTCCCCAGAAGAGATGGAATATTATTCTGCGACTGATTCAACACAAAGTTGAACTGAGCATCTGCTTGCTCCATCTTATCGCCTTCCAAAAGACAGAAATAGGCGCGACCCAGAAGATGATTCTGGTCGTACATAATAATCTTATCAGCTGTAGTGTACAGAAGAGTAGCCTTCGTGAAAAGGTCTCGCTTTCGGTCTTTATTCTTCTCCTTATTAGCTTTCTGTACATAATACGCTGCAAGCATATCCAGTGCACGCATTTGATCTTTTTCATAATCACGGTAGTTGATATTGGCATCTGTTCGGGAAGCTTCCAGTATCTTGAGGAAATCATCTATTTTCTCTTGTTTGTAGTATTCCAGAGCTAGATTTACCCAGACATTTAATTGAGTTTTTTCTTGACGCAAAATGCCTAAAACTTCATCTCCATCAGGCAGTTGATCAGAATAGAGTTCTATGACCTCATCCGTGTCCCTGAGGGGAATTTCAATAACTGAAGCCATTTTCTGTTCGTACAACGGTAGCTAGAAACAAATATAAAGGCTAATAAAAAATACTAATCTACCGCCAAAGCACGAGTTTTTTTCCCCAAAACTGTACATACCTTCAAAATTTCAGCAACTACTTAATACTCGACTATCAGTATGAGGTGCAATTAATCAATTTTATATTGCATAAATTGAGAAACTTTCTTTTAAATGAAAGATACATTTCAAAACTACCTTATTTACAAGGATAACGTAATATTTCTTCCATTGGGCATATGGTACCTGCGTACCTACCCAGTTGCAAATTGACACTGTCAATTAATGACAGTTGATATTGGACAACTGACATCTACGTGTTCGGTTATTCCGTTTTCTACTCCAAGTATAGGTTGTTCACGTTAAGAGAATGACGTCACAAGATGACAAGTTACGGCGTTGCCAACATGTGCACTATTTCGAACTTTTAAATATTTTTGTACTGTGGATATGTTTTATTGCTATTATCCTTTTCTACTTTTAGTGTTTGTTGAGACTATTTCGACAATGCTTTAGGCATTTTGAATATAAGCAGGTCTTATCAAAAGAAATGATTAGTTCTGAAAAGAAGAGAAAGACTGACAGATTTCGAGTTTTTTTCGATTCGGCAACGTCTGAAATTTTACTATCAGTTGAGCAACTTACAAAATGAAATGTTACCAATTTCATTGTTGTTGAACGCATTTCATG
>WOGO01003903.1:0-13786 GCA_015342085.1 Leptinotarsa defecta | reverse complement strand
ATCAAACCATGACCGATGAGTACCTATCTACCTAAAGACCATATTAAAGAAAAATACGACCTTGGCTCCTCGGTTTGTCAGGCCGTTTGAATTCATTTTCTCAATTTTTGCGATAACTTCTATGATACTGATTTCACTCGTATGTCGTGAGGAATAATGCACATGAAATGCTAAAGATAACTAATTTATTTATTTCTCAATGGTTAACATCATATTCATCATCAGTTTTATAGTTGCCACATTATATGAGACCGTTATTTCAAACATTGAAATGGGTATAGTGAGCTATCCTCAAAAGATATACATATGACATCGCGGACTTGTTTGAAGACATAAGAAATAATATAATGTAGTCATTTGTTTTTTCATATCTCGATGACCCATGGCTATGATTTCTCACGTCATATTTCAAACACTCCACACAAATCATTATTGAATTATACACATTAACCTTCCTCTTAAATCTCTTCATTGGTGAAAACTGTATAAAAATCCGTTTCGTAGTTATGAGTTCAGACAGACAGACAGACACGGCGTGTGGCTTTATACATATGTATTAATTGGAAACAGTGTAGATGTGACTTCTGTTTCTTTCCTTCTGAATTCTTTACATTATTGATTCCTCACATTTTTATTTCCGACAAATTCTTCCGATTGTTGAAATAATAGAAACATTATTGAACGACATTAATCGATTCCAACGGACATATTTTTAGTTAATTTGACGTACAAACTTGTACTTTATGCATTCCTATGTTTTAAGAACAATACACGAGCACTACAGAAAAATGCTGAAGGTGCTCTAAGAGCGGTGTCTGTGGATTTGAATCGCCATAGATTAAATTCATTTGAGAAAAAGTTCTCAGAAAGTTTTTTCCACACGAACGCTGTTCTCCAAATGAACGAGTTCTCAAACAGGGAAGTTTGAGATGTACTGAGTTGAATCTCGAAACGATGAGCGGCCACAGTACTACTCTTGTTGAAATCAAATGTGCCAAGTTGAGTAAACACCTCTCGTGAAAATATCTATGAAGAACAGATAAATCTCCAAACCTATCCAGATGTTCCAGACTATTAAGGTTGCAAGTGATGTTAGTGTCTCCAATCAGGAGAATGGCTTTTTTTCTGGATGGAATCCAGCAGCTTCATGATATGCTTAGGGACGGAGCTCTATACATGTGAAATATACTCCAAGGAGGGTCTGAGCTTAGCTTCATAAAGAATCAAAAGTTGCTGGGGTTTGTAGAGTTTTTTGGTTCGGAACAATGTTCCAAGCTTTTAAGAAGCAGCCTTTGCAATTCAAGCAACATGATTTTACCGGAACATATTAGTGTCCATTTTAACCCCAAACAAACTTATTGAAGCAGAAAGCGGCATTGTCTGCCTAACAATATTATATCCGGTTTTTGTGCCCATTCAATTGAGTCTGGTACTTTCATCCCAATTCGAGGGATGGCGACAATATGGCTCTCTGGGGAATACCAACGTTGATTATATTCCATGGTTAAACATATCATAAATTCTCATTCTAGATTATTATTCAACTTAGGCATATACTAGAATTGTTCAAGATATACGTGTATGCATGTTTTGTCATTGAAACAATGGATGTAAATTTCAGAAAGAAAAATTCGTCAGACTCCTGGACCAGTTGCACAACTCCTTGCGAATAGACCTCTCCATGTACAGAAACAACTTCCCCGCATCCAGTCCAGACAAACTGAAAGATCTCAAGTCCACTGTGGATCTTCTCACCAGCATCACCTTCTTTCGTATGAAAGTTCAAGAATTGGCGTGTCCTCCACGGGCTAGTACCGTAGTCAAGGATTGCGTCAAGGCCTGTTTGCGATCGACATATCAATTTCTGTTCGAGAACACATACGAACTCTACAACAGGGAGTTCCAGAGTGACCCTAATGAGCCGAAGAGGGATACGGAGGACCACGGTCCACGCCTGGATAGTGTGGACTTCTGGCATAAATTGATAGCGCTCATAGTGTCCGTCATAGAAGAAGATAAAAACAGCTATGGACCTGTTCTGAACCAGTTCCCCCAGGAGCTCAATATAGGACAGGCAAGTAACAGTATATTTTTTTGATGAATCTCAAATACTTGAAATTGTTTGGAATTTATTGAATGTTCAAGCCACTAATAATGATAAAATTAACTATTGTTACCATGTCATGGGCCTTTTATGTGATTGTGGAATTCCGGGTTATTCATTTCATTTCACTATGATGATGGGTGGAGATTTACATAATATTCGTTTATCACTGAATACTTCAAAGTCAAAAAATATTCTTTTGATGATTATATAATCAGATGAGGTATAATTGCATTCATTGTCTCTGCTCCCTTGAGTCATGTAGTTCATAAGAAACCCTTCAAAATTATATACTTCACGTAAATAATTGGAAAAAATAAAAATCCGGGCTAATAGGCCGTGGTTGAAAAAAACCAAACATTTCGTCTGCTGCTGCATCATCAGTGGTATGTGCGTTAACTGCAAAGCCTCAGTAACGAACGTTACATTCGGTTTCATTCGACCACGGCAACTTGATTGTATTCTCTTTAATCGTGACTCCGGTTATGAAAGTCAATGGTCTTATATTGAAGTTGATAATTTGTAACATTTCACTGTGCTCAACATAGACCTAGATTGATCGTGGATCAATACGTATCATATCACGTATTGCCTTCGAAAAATAATAGATTATCCTATACCACCCTGCATATTGTGAAAAACTGAAAATTTCGAGTTTTTTTTTCCAGTTGTCAGCTGCTACAATGTGGAGCCTATTCGCGGTGGACATGAAGTATGCATTAGAAGAACACGAACAGCACAGGTTGTGTAAATCGTCAGCGTATATGAACTTGCACTTCAAAGTTAAATGGCTGTACTCCAATTACGTCAAAGATGTACCTCCTCATAAGGGAGCAGTTCCAGAATATCCCGCGTGGTTCGAACCCTTCGTAATGCAATGGTTGAACGAAAACGATGACGTCTCCTTAGAGTATTTACATGGTGCCTTCAATAGAGATAAAAAGGATGGTGTAAGTGTTATAACGCAAGAAACAGTTATACTGCAAATCAATATTTGACTGAAAATCAAGGAAAAGTTTCATTTCACAGATTATCAACTCCATTTGTAATAAATGATTTCATAACAGCGGACGAAATATAAAACATATGAAACGAATGGAATGAGAAAATTCTAGCTTGAAGGTTCGATACATTTTCCCGATACGTAGGCTTCAATCCCATAGCCAATGGGCATGTTGAATGCTTCGAAGCTCTAGATCCTTTCGTTAAAATGGCCGCTATCAAATATTGAAACTTGACGACTTTTTCGTTTATCGCGTCTTTTACAAAGTGGTGCTATATCTCAAAATTTTCAGTCTTCTGTGGTTAACAATCGTTTCATTTCGCCTTGTTATCTCCAAATGAAGATTTTTGAGATAGGTAGCTTGTGATGCACTGTTCAGAACATTTGGTGTTGTAATGACTATTACTGGAGTTTTTTCCCAACACCAAACTGTTCTTTTAACACTTCGACACGTGTTTCGATCACCAAGTGATCATATGATCATAGGTAGCTTCTTCAGCAGATTCTGTAAGTCTCCTATACTCCGTTTCAGAGCTAAACATCGCTACAGTGTACTGCTTTCTTGAGTAGAGTACTTAGAGTACCTTCCTAGTACCCAGGTTCTTTTGCAGATACCTGTACTGGATTGAAGTTCTAGGTACTAGGTACCTGTGAACTATCTAGTTTTATTGAAATTACCAAGGTAGAAAACCCATATTGGAATCATTTCAATTATTTTTGATTAACTTCCGGATGAATCATTTTTTTAGCATCCATATAAATTTCGGCTGGTTTACAATCAGTCAAATTAAATTTCTCAAGAACATTTCTGGCAGAGGTCTTCACTCATACTCATTCCGTTTTCTCTTTCTCTTACCTTTTTCAAAATCTTTGTATTTGCAATCGTTGTAATATAGTCGTCAATTAAAACTACCATGACTACATTTTTGCCAATAATTTTGTAGTACATGCATGATTCCAAAAAAGATCTTCTGTATGCAATCGCTGTGAAAAGTCTAGCTCACTTAAATTCATAAAGAGCTGTATTTAGCATACAATTTCCTGGCCTTGTACCTCATAATTGAATATTCCTTGGACTACGAAGTAGCCTTTTTCATTAAAATCATCATTTGAGAAATTTATTACATCAATTTAGTCATTTCGACAACTAGCATAGTTTCATCGTACCTCGTCCATTTCAGTAATTTGGCTACCAAGCTCGCTTTCATATTTGAAGACTGCTGTTGGCCGTTTGTTTTAATCTGAAAATTCACCTACTTCTCACTACCATCTGATCAGACGAAAGTCCAAATATAATTTCCCCGCAGTAAAAGCATACTGATCCTACTCGTCGGATAATATCCAACACCCTTCGTGGTATTAGCCAGGAGAGTATTTTGATAGGTGTCAGTTCATACACCCACTTTGTAGGTAGGGGAAGACTGACCTGATCAAATCGTTCCTTTAAATAATTTCTTTATACGAGGTTTGGGCCATTTGGATAAGCGATTAGTTAATACCTCGCTTACAGGCAGAGGGGGCGATGGCAAATGTATTGCTTGTCGTTCGCTTCAGCTTCGTTCGATATATGATACTCCGAAAGAATTCGATTTTTAACTATTGGAAATCATCGACTTCGTGTTGTAATGACGAGAGGCCAAATAGCCCGAAACCATTCTGCAAGTGAGCCCGCTCCAATAATTGAAAATTGATTTCGGCAGTTGTATCGCCAAAAGCATATGCAGGAATTTCTTCTGTGAAAAATCCTGCACTGACACCTGTCGGATATAATCCAACGCCTTTCGTGGTATCAGCCAGAAGAGTAACTGTTTTTTGATAAGTATCAATCCATGAACCTACTGCGTAGGTAAAGGAAGACTGGGCTGAACGAATTGTTCTTTTAGATAATCTGATTACATAACCTGGAAGGTTTGAACAAACTATTCTAGAGTAAATTTGAAATTTTGGATCAGACTCAGCAAAATTTTGGTTTCCTCTGATGGATCATGTACTTCTTCTGTTACAGTTTCAGAAGAGCAGCGAACACGCTCTGTTCTCGAATTCTGTCGTTGACGTTTTCACGCAGCTGACGCAATGTTTCGATGTAGTTTCTAAACTAGAATGCCCTGATCCTGAAATATGGAAACGTTACATGAAAAGGTTCGCAAAAACCATCGTCAAAGTCCTCATAGCTTATGCAGACATAGTCAAAAAAGAATTCCCCGAACATCTCAAGGAAGAAAGGATAGTAAGTTTTGCCACCCTGCTCGTTTCAATTCATCACCCAATCATTATTTCATAGGCATGTATTTTGATGAACAACATTCAGCAACTGAGGGTTCAGCTAGAGAAAATGTTCGAGTCTATGGGAGGCGATAAGCTGGAAGAAGATGCTGCGAATATTCTAAAAGAACTTCAACAGACACTGAATGGAAGCCTTGACGAACTGGCCCAACATTTCGCCTGCAGTTTAGAAAATCGGATAACAGTCAGCGTGAAAGAACTCGCGGATCTTCTGCTAGCAATCAAGGGAGGTGGCCAGCCCGGTCAACTCAATCAACCTGCTCAGAGGAATGCCGTAGCAGTAGAAGCGGATGAAGTTCTCAGGCCGTTAATGGATTTATTGGATGGTTCTTTATCATTATACGCGCAATCCTGCGAGAAAACTGTATTGAAGAGACTGCTGAAGGAACTGTGGAAGATAGTGATGAGGATACTCGAAAAAACCGTCGTTCTTCCTCCTATGACCGATAAGACGGTAAGCAAACAATGACATTAATTTTTTTAAATGATAGTATGATGATTATTAAAACGTACAGAAGTTTCTAAATTCGTTGAGAGTTCTCAATTTTCATTTTTTGAATCCATAAAAAGCAATCTCACAAATTTCTCATCTAACAGTTTTGATAATGAAAATAATCAAATTCGTAGCATGGGGATTGCGTATAACATTATTTTACTTGCAATAATCAGTAATGCCAAATCTTCAAAATGAAGAAAATAAATTTCAAATTTACGAAAAAAGTATGAAATGATGGAAAACTTACAAGAGAAAAGAAAAACAAATATCAATGAAAACATTTCTTGAAGAGTTTTCGAGATAGTTGTAGTGTCAAAAATATTATTCAGAAATACGATTCGAATAGCCAAACAATAATCGTTGGGAAATACATAGAACGTTAATTGACATAAGCTCATATCATCGATTTGAAACTTAACAAATTCAAGTAAACAACAAATGTATCATTGCCTTGATTCTGTATACTTAATTTACCCTCTGTTGGTGGAGTGAAAAACGTCAAGAAATATCAGCCTAAATTTCAATTGGAACTTTATTGAATTTCAGTTCATTTATTCTTAACAATCAAATCGAATAAGAAATACCACATTTTTTGCAAGTTACCTGCCTTCGCTCCTTTTTTCCTTACAAAAAAGTGAATTGAAAATCTGAAACCCGGCCACTAAAAACCACGCAGTAAAAAGTATGAATCAGGAACATATTCTGGTCTGGATTTGTTATGTATATGTTATATTTATTGTCTATTGAATAAAACACTCTCATGTAATATATTTCAATGTATTGAATATATATCCATAGTGATATTCAAAGGAAAGCCGTTATCGTATGCCATTTCGCCCGAGAGATAATGATCGATCGCTTACTGCTGTTAGAATGTATACAGTGCAATTTTTTAATGTCCCACCCTTTTTTTTCGAACGGGTCAAGTCACCAACCCTCACGTTTTCCGAGAAGCTCATACCCAATATACAGAACAAATTAACGTTTGGGCAAGAATACTGTGAAACCATATTGTTGCACCTCTATTTATTGATTAAGATTTAACAGGGGATATGTATTTGTTTATGCTGGAGACTACTGTTGCCCTCTCATCACTGAAATCGTCGCAGCGAATTCTAATGAATTCTATATCGATATTGTATTCCAATAAGATGGAGCACCACCACATTACTCCGAACGAGTAAAAAACTATTTGGATACTACTTTTCCCGGTCGTTGGATCGGCCGTCCAGGTCCTACAGAATGGACAGCTCGTTCGCCAGATCTGACACCTTTGGACTTTTTTCTATGGGACTATTTGAAGCAAAAGGTCTTCGAAATTGAATCCGGTTCAATGTTGGATATATGGCAGAGAAAAATGAATATTTGTAGTGATATTGACGTAACTGTGTTGGAAAATTTTCGGCGTGAAATATCGGATAGGCTGTTCATATGTCAAGAAGTTCAAGACAACCATTTCGAGCATCTTCTGAAGTGACCTCAAGCTTATTACCTCATATTATGTAGTTAAATGTCAATATATTTAGGCAATTATTGAAAGTTCCGCCATGGTTGTAAAGCATTTTTCAGGAGCTTCAAGACTGCCCGTTTCAATTTAATTTTTTTCCCAGATGGCCCCCAGTCGCCATCTTGAAAGTTTCATCTGTCAATTGTATTCAATTCATGCATTGATTTCATTATCCTAAATTTCAATTTTTTGAGTTGACCTGTTCAAAAAATGAAGAAATGCACATTGTTTTGTTAGGGTTGTTATTGAATTCTTTTGGATTTTTCCTAAACAGATGATTCAGAGGCATTGAAAATGCCAATATAATTGGTTGATACATTAATACTAATTCACTATAAACATAGGTTCTACAAAGTATTTATTAAGTACACAGTGTGCTTAAAATTACCTTCTAGTAAATTCCTGCAAAACAATTATTGATACACTTTATTGTATAATTTTCATTACAAAGGGTTTTACAAAAACTGTGTTTCGCTAGAGAAAGCTATTGTATAGCGAAACACGTGTGGTGGTTTTTGTAAAACCCTTTATAGTGAAAACTATACAATAAAGTGTATTAATTAGGTTTGATATGGATTGTCATCAAGTATCGGCCAGTTCTATTCAAAAATTCCTGCAACTTTATTCAGCTCAAGCTCAAGTTGAATCAGTAGTTAATCAGTGATAGGGAGTAGAAAAATGTTGTCCGGACTATCAATAATTCGTCTGATTCACTACCTGATCGGCAGCAATAAAAATATTCAACTTCAGAAATCAGTTTCACAATTCACTGTTTATTTCAGATGATGTTCAAAAGTTTAACGGACAACGCCAAGAACCTGGCAGCGAATACTAAAATAGAAGATATGTCCAAACTATTCAAGAACCACATGACCGGCAAACAGGACGTGAAAAACGCGTTGAGCGGGGTCATGGATATTTCCAAGGAGGTAGAAAAGAACCTTTCCCCTAAGCAGTGCGCCGTACTGGACGTAGCGTTGGACACCATCAAGCAGTATTTCCATGCCGGGGGAAATGGACTGAAGAAAGCCTTCCTTGACAAGAGTCCCGAGCTCCAGAGTTTGCGTTACGCCTTATCACTCTACACACAAACTACGGACACGCTCATCAAAACTTTTGTCACTACGCAAATAAATGAAGGTGAGTGATTTTTTTCCACTGTAGAATTTGTTGTTGTCGACATCAATATCACAGGTCTCACACAAATTCCAAGAAGAGTTTCTAAAGAGGTCAAGCTTCAAAGGCACAATACGTACATCTAGAATCAATATTCAACATTACCGCTTTTCTTGTATTCCTAGAGAACTTCAGTATAAGTGTTCTGAAGAAAGTCGTGATCAGATTTTTTACCTAAGATAATATCACCACATTTTTTTCACTAGACTAATTCAGCAGTCAAGTTATTTATCTGGTCGCTCAGACACTCAGAAGGGCTGACTGATATCAAGGTTCTGAACTACTCAATAATCTACCATTCCAGTTGTTTGATAATCTACCACTCCAGTAGTATGATAATGATTGAATGTTTACAATAAGTGAAGAATGAGACTTCTGTAAATTTTGGTCCATACGAAATGACTGGAGTTTAAGCATAAAAATCTTCTTCCAACGAACACAAGTAACCTTCTCTTTTTGAATTGTAGTTCGACCAAATATTATGGGGAGCAGTCCTCTAGAAATACATATATGGTTCATATGACCATATGGAAAGTAGCTATAAATGCCTTGTGAAAATCAAACTGAATCGATCACATAATCCTGTGAAGTATATCTGTTATGACTTACAGCCAGCTTCCTGTTTCTCTGTGCCTCCCAGTATATATGAGTTATATTCAGACATGTATGCTCCCCAATTTGATTAAACCAGATCAGCGGCCGGTAGATTATTCACAACTCGATGATGTATCAAAAAAAGGATAAAATTTTTCATGGTAATCAAAATTTTATGTGATGCTACTTCGTTGCCTCATATCTATCATCTCTGCAGATATTAGCATTCATGTTCTAGAAATGCAGTGTTGCTCAGAAGTATCTAAAAATGTGATTAAAGTTCTCGGTTTGCTGTCATTTCTTACAGTGAACACCAGAAATCTAGTAACTTGGTATTAGTTTTCGTTTGCACTTTGGGTCCTATAACACTGCCATTGACGGGGTAGTTGTGAATACTCACATGTCCAGAGAGGAGTCGATTTTGTCTCAAATGGGCATGGTCAGTCCCTCATTTTAGTAGCTTTTTGGAGTTCAGTTGTGACACAATTCATCAAAAAATCAGAACGAGAATAACGAGCTTATAATCAAAGTATTCACATGCTTTAGAGTTCCTTGTTCAAAAAATTTGGAAAATCCCTATCCGAATCACCAAATTTGTAATAACTCAATCTGAAAAACGTGCAAAACGATAGTGTAGATCTTTTTTGAGAATATAGGAGTACATGGGCAGCGTACGCAGTAACTACTTGGCATTCGACAGGTAAGAAAGAGTCCATCTTGACATTCAACGTGTAAGAAAGAGCGCATCGGTCAGGAGAGCGCCGACTTGGATGAAGCTGATCCGTTTGTTGTTCACCTGGAATATTGCGTTTTTGAGACGCCCGTTACATCTTTCTTATCTTTGAAACGGATCAGTTCTATCTAAGTCGGTGCTCTTCTGACCGATGCGCTCTTTCTAACACGTTGAATCCACTTTTCCTTACACAATGAATGCCAGCTAGCCACTGCTCATGCTACCATAGAACGATCTTTGTCCTTCCACTTATAGGTATAATGAAACTAGCCAAGAGAATAAAATCTATTTCTTTATGTGGGAGACAAAATCAGAGCGCTTTCAATCTGTTCAATACAATGAAAATGAAAGGTAATTGTAGTTTTTGTCAGTTCATACTTTAAAGAAAACTCTTTGGAAACTCTTCTCCAGTCGTTTCGAATTAAAACAATTGCTGTTCCTACTCAAGTGCCGCTAAATAATAAACAAACGATGCTGCAAAGACAAATATCGATAAGAGACGAAACAGACACAGAAACAGGACTAGAAGCGCTAGAGGAGCCTTTGAAGGCAAAAAAGAGAAGGGAAAGTGATATCCAACAAGGTAGACATTTTATGACAATCGACTTCTGCTAGTTTGAAGCATTGCGCCAGAATTTTATCGATTACGTTTTCCAATCAGTTTAGATATTCTCGTATATAATATATGAATAAAAAATTCAGTAAATCTCACTTTTTATGATCCTTGTTTCGAAGTTTGCCAATTCAATGTATTCTGTTGATTTATTACATTTTCATTATTATTATTCAATACGAGAATATCGAAATCCGATGGTTAACCTACGACTGCAACATCTGCTCTTTATAATATAGCATTTAGTTTGAAATTGGTAGCTACTAGCAATAGATTTCTTTGATTAGTTTTTTGATAGATCGATTGAATCGGTTCGCTAATTTGCTCCCAAGCAGCTTTGCCGTTATTTTTAGGATTACGAAACAGAAATAAAAAGTAGTCCAAACTGTTCAAGTCATGAATCATAGTGAAGAATGTGTAAGTTATTCAATTTTTACCATCTCCATTTTTCGAACGAGAATTTTATTTTAAATAATATAGTATTCAATTACCGCAACGATCATTAAATAAAACCGGTATTATACTACTTGAATGAAAAATCCTCCAATATGATATACTATCTTGATTATCACAGTCATAAGCAAATCATTCATTGCGACTAAAGTCTAACGTGGCACGTAAACGCAAATTTGATACTTCCTAATGTATCGTTTCACTGCTCCAGAAATGATTCAGTGCCCTTCTTCTTTCTGTTGTCTAAAATAACATTACTCGTTTCGAATCGGAAAGAAGTAGTTCATCTTCTTGGTGCCACGGTACCACCTTGGTGCCTATGCAACCTCTGCAATCCTGTGAGTTATAACCTGGAATTGAAAGATACCCACAGTTTCCTTCGAATTGTAAACATTATCGAAAATGATTTCTCGTCAACTTTGTTGTCAACAAACAAGAGAAAATTGGCCATAATCACATTGATCAGACACAGCGGAAAGCTTTCGTTCTAGTTTTCCAAATGTCCAACAGTGTCATTAACTATTTCTAGACACTTGACTGGAAGTTGAGACCTTGGTCTGAATGAATTTCTACAGGTACTTCACACCTGTGTCAACTTCCTAGTTGAACAAGATCAATTCTTTCACCTATTGGAAATGCAATCAATTACCAATTATGGTTTTCCTTACTCATTCAAGTTTTGACGATAGTTTACCTCAGTATTCCTTAGATACTCTCGGCAAAGTTCGGGTAACAGTGCAAGTTCTTCAGCATGGACGTTCTGGAACTTGGTACTTGAACTGGTACTAAGGCACGTCTAGGATTCAATATGTCTGTTGTTTGCCAGTATGCATTATATGAGTATGTTATGATGGAAATTTTTCAAGTGATAGTTTCTGAAACATAAAGTCATGAATAAGTACCACAATTTAAAAACAAGCAATTCTCCCAATCAATAGAACTGCAATACGTCAACGGTTCACCAACCAAGTTAGTGTCTTCAAAAGATAAAGAAAATTATCAATTTTCAACGACAGAGGTTTCAGTTGTACTATTTATCAATTATCACAGTATTTAACTTGTTTGTGGCAAGTTTTCCTTGGATGCCGATCTTCCAATTTCCTGAAAAGTGGACTGTATTTGTTCCCGAGAGATTGCACCGTGGTGATTTTGTAAAAGCGAGAGGTTTCCGTGAAAATGATGAAAATAAAAGCGTGACGAGCAGAGAATGCACTGAACTCGGTCGAAAGCTATATATTACTGACCATTTTCTCAATAGCAATGTATACCGGGTGTTTGATGGTTATTGATATGCGCGAACATTATATATTTGTGGATAAATAACAATTACTAGGCTATATATACTCAAATTGAGTTCGTTGTTTGAATTAATAATGAAATAAAACGAAATGTTAAAGAATGAAACCTTTTAGTGAAAATTGTTTAAATGGCGATTATTTAGTCGCTTTTGTGGTTTCTGTACATGAAGATATGTAATCTTGATGCATAATCATGTTATTTAAGGGATACCCGAATGGGTATTATGACTGATGATATGTTAGTTTCTTCTCAGATTCTGAATAAAATTTTGAAATTTCAAAATTCAATGCTAGCAATCCGTGCTAGAAATCAAACGTTAATGAAAGATTTTTATTAAGCCTCAGATCACACAATTTACGACTCTCGAGAGTTGTTGCTCGTGGAAGAGCGACACCTTATTAACAAAATAACAGATTTTAAGGGATAAATTTTTAACTGAATGATGTTATTAGATCATTTTCATGGATGAACTGATTAATCACTTCAACAGTGATGGATTCTACACAATTGCATATGCAGATGACATAGTTATCTTGCAGACCAGCAAATTCGTGAACACACTGTGCGATAGAGCGCTGGATGGGCTCAAATTATTGAAAGCATGGTGTAAAGAACACTAACTGTCGATCAATCCCAAGAAGACTGAGATGGTCCTTTTCACCAGGAAAAAAGTTTATCAGGCTCAAAACCTTCCAAAATCCTAAAAAAGTAATACTAAATTTCTCTGAAGAGGTGAAATACCTTTGTACTATCCTCGACAGGAAGCTAACATGGAACTCTCGCCTATAGAATAGAGCAAAGAAAGCATATATGGCTCATGAGCAATGCCAGAGGACAGTGGGACGTGCATGGGGTCTTTCACCCCGTGTGGTCACCTGGATCTACACTGCAATAATAAGATCTATGTTAACGTACGGAGCTATTGCATGGGAACCAAAAGTTCTACAAGTAACATCACAGGAGCCATGAGAACGACACCAACCGCGGCAAAGGAATTAATTACTCGTTTGACCCCTCTGGACCTGTACGTTAAGGAGGTTGCGTTAATGGCCATGTAACGATTGCGCACGGATGGTGTGAAACTCGAAGTAGAAATGGGTCAATTGAGTTTCAGCCTATGGCGAGAAGGGTTTACTGCGCAACCTTTGCTGTAGGCAACCAGTGATGCAATTGAACCCAGGTTTCTGTTTAATAAACCCTACAAAATACAAATGAAACAGAACATTGAGTCAGATGTTACAATTGCAATACGCATATATACAGACGGCTCAAAAACCAAAGAAGGATCAGGATATGGAGTGTACTCCAGATCACTAAGCCTAAGTTGGGAATGGGAAAAATTACCAGCGTGGTCCAAAAAGAACTCGCTGGTATCTCAATCACCACAAAAAAAATAACCAGGTAAGGAATTTCTGGCAAGAACATAACAATCTGCACTGATAGCAGACAAGCCCTATTAGCCTTGAACAGACAACGTGTTACCTCAGGGCTAGTACTAGAGTGCCACCAAGATTTAGCCAAAGCC
>WOGO01003902.1:0-13789 GCA_015342085.1 Leptinotarsa defecta | reverse complement strand
CTCTGTCTCACTATCACTGTCGTCATTTCATTCAATAATGAATTTATTTCCTCCAATAATATGGAAGTATCCCATTTCCATATAGTCTTTTTCAACTTAAATTACTTTTTCAATCCTTTTCTGCCAGTGTTCTTCGGTAATATTAAATACTTCTTCTTCAACTAGCTCTATTACCTTCTTATCAGATTTTGGAAAATTATGTTGACGCCTGATGCTTTGTTTAAATTTTTCCCAAATCAACTCGATGGGGTTGAAAACACAAAAATAGAGGTGAAGTCTCAGTATGGGCATACACTTTCCCAAATGTTTTTGTCTGTAAAACTTCAAGTAGTTGGTTTTTTGTATAGTTATCATCAAAATAAAAATGTTTATCCATTGAAAAACGCAGTATTTGATCTTTCCTCGAATTTTTATTCGATACTTTGATGAGCTGTCTCGAATTATAGGAAGCGTTGTCAAGAACTATTACACTATTTGCATCCAAATTTGAAATCAATGTATTTTCAAAACATTCTTGAAAACTTATGATAGTCAACATTGCAGTCCTCAAGTTTTTTTCCAGATAATTTCAAAAAATTCGGAAACCATCCTTCACTTCCTCCGCAATGCACAATGATTAGTCGCGATCCTTTGCTTGCAGGCATATTAGGCGCACACATTTTCGAACCATCAGTCCACCCTTTCGTAAATGTGTCGTGAGTGTAATACCAAGTTTTGTCCAAATAGAAAATTTGCCCTTGTTCCTGTCTATATTTAGTTATTTGTTCTAAGTATTTGTTACACAATTCCACTATTCTTCTTTCCATAACTGCTTGACGTTTGTTTATTATTTCAAATCTGAACCCTAGTTTCTTCATTCAATTCTGAAGAGTTGTCACAGCAGCTCACGTTATGGTCGGAAGTATTCAATTCTTCCTTATGATTTCAGTTGTAGGAATCTCATTGCTTTTGTAACAGTCATGTTTTGTTTTTTCAATAATTTTATTAGATGAACATCTGAAGGTTTTGGTATTTCCGTATCACATCGCATCTTGCGTTCGCAAGGTTTGTTTTTGACTAGTTTACTTTGTTGAGAAAGGAATTTCAGTCAAATCTGATGTTGCTTGTGATAGTTTGTTTCCCTCGAAACCAAACTTGATATGTAGATTCTTATATACATTGAAACATACTCTCTGTGTTTCAATATTCAAATGCATCCGAATCTTATTCACTGATATCTCTTTTTTGCATTGTTCACCATCGCTATTGGAATTACTGCACAGGAAAAAGTCTGGGTTGTTATCACAGTCGTTATTACTATCAGTACTTGTCCAAGGACGCCACATTTCAAACAGATAACAAACATTTCAAGTAATTACAACTGTACCAGGATCGAATTTCAACACTCAAATCGCGATCAGTTACTGAACTGAACATTGACGACACAACGGCAATGCTCACCCCCAAATTCTAGTCATCAAATTGAATTTTATGACTCTTTAGCCAATCATAAATCTCGGTTAGTAAAAATTATCCACTACGAACCGTCAATTCTTCCGTCCACGTGGACTAGTTCGCAGCGGCATTATTTCTCTGTATTGGTTTTTTTGCCTTCGAGATGCCGATAGCTTCAAGTATTCACACTACTGATTACTTCGATTATAAACATGAGAAACCTCATTTCTGCTGCTATTTTCACATAAAGTCCTCGAGATCTTCATATGCTCGAATAAAAAGAATGTCATACAAATACCAAATATGGAAATTCCAAAATTTCGGAACAAAATCTCACATTACTTGAAAATCACAATGTAACGTTGAAAGATGAAAAATATAATAATAAAGTATGAAAGTTGCAAAATCCACAAACATTCTTTCGAATAGTGGGGTCGACAATAACTTCCCCTACGAAGACGTCGATAGGGATTTCAATTTTCGAGAATCAAAGATGAACAAAGCTCCCAAAGGCGGTTAGCTGCAAAACCTAGCTCTAACTTTTATTGCCGATGACATTCGTTCTGTCTTTCACTGCAGTTTTCACTGCAAGACAACTGGTCGAAAAACCAGAGCCCAAACACAACGCACTTATGATTCAACACCAGACAGCTCTAGTTCGATCAACCATACGTCCAATCAGACGTGCTAGGTTGAACCATAAACGCGATGCTGGACTCAACTGCCTTTAGAAGATTAGCCTGACAATGTAAAGTCGACATCTCCTCTTATGAAGACGATAGTTATGGTATTGACTCAATCCTTGAATACTGGAAATGAACGAGGCCCCGGAAGGCGACCAGTTGCAACGCCAAACCTCCGACACCGATCTCCGACTAGATTCATCTTCTGTCTGAATTATGGAACCAAAACTCACTGCAGAAAAAAGACCCATTACCACCCATTCTTGTACCGTTTCCTTACTCGTTTCTTGCTCTAGAGCGAGAAAGCGGTACCTATGTCCATTTGAATTAACTAGCTTTTTCTTTAGACGCCATCTACAGAAGTTTCTAGAAATACTGTGAGATTTTTCGACACCTGTCACTGCGGACCAACTTAGTTACACTGGGACAGAAGAGAGTACCAATAAAATGAGGGATACGGTTGTATTTGGGAATTTTAATAGGGTTTTGCATCCTCCACATCAAAATGAATCAATGAACAAAAATACTAATTCAATATTGAGAATGAATGGTCACTGTATGAAGAAATCAGAGTGTCGATGTTCTGAAATGTTCTACCATTTCCAATGATGGCCTTAATTGGAAATATAACTGAGTACAAGGTCTTACTCTAGAGTTCAAAGTACTAAACCTTACAACTTCTGATCGAAATCTCATTTCCATACACTATCAAAAAAACTGAAAGCTGTTGTTATATACTCCACCAAATATACTCTTCTGATTTTTGAGATCCGAGGCTCCGGCAGTCTCCAGCAGTAGCCACCTCAGACCTATGTGTTACAGTAGCCAAGACGACCTCCTTGTATTTTAATATAGCGCTTATACTTTTATTGGTAATTTTTTGCCTGGCAGAACTATATTACCATAAAATGTTGTAAAAAAAATCTGATGATAATACGATTGCCTAAAATTAACAATTTCGAAATAAGTTTTTATGAATTCCGTCTTTCGAATTGATATCTACAGGGTGCTTCAAATTAGATCCTCACCATTGGAATCTCGGAAACTATAAGAGATACGAAGATGGTCAAATTGGGGCAAAGTTGCGCATTTACCTGACTAACAATATGCCGTTGAGAAAGTTCTGAAATTTCGAGTATATGTTCAAGTTATTGGATCAAAATCTCACCTGAGTTTGGTTCATTTGAAAAGCCGAGGAAAAAATACGGAGACAGAATGGACCAAGAAACTAAAGAAAATTTGATAAATGAGGTATGTATGAGGTAAGTTAGACATTGTGTCCTCTTCAATAAAAATTAATAAACATGAACCCGGGGAAATCTACACGTCAAATTCCCTCCGAAATGAATATTTGTCATACAATTTCTAGGAGACATCTCAAAAAAGTGATTTAAAATGTTACAAAATTCACATATCTCAAAAATCGCATCCGGGTGATCCCGAAAGGTGATTAGAATTTTGCAATTCGCTAATAAGAAGATCTGATTTTCCTGTTTTCCTGGAAAATGTAATTTGGACAGGTGAAAGCATTTTTTACGAATTGTGAGATATTCAATGAAAATAACGATCACATTTGGAGCATAAACAATCCCAGGCAGTTCCGAGAAACTCGACCTCAAGTGCGATTTAATATAAACGTGTGGGCAGGAATTCACAAAGATAGAATTTTGGGTCCTCTTTTATTTGACGGAATTCTGAAATGAAAAACCTATCACCAGTTTTTAATGTCAATTTTTGATCTACCTTTGGCTAACTATAACAACATCTGGTTTCAACATTATGGTGCTCCACCGTACACTACCAGACGGGTATCTAATTACCTGACTGAAGAGTTTGGTGATAAATGGATAGGTAATGATGGGCCGGTGAGCCGGCCAGCAAGGTCTCCAGATTCAAGTGTTATGGACACATTCTTGTGAAGTACACTGGAAAATAGAGTTTATGGTTAGAGGAAATATCAAAATATTGGGGAACATCAACACAGCATTGTTAGAGAGTTCGGAAGATTGAAAATGAGGGAAAATAATCGTGTAGTGAATAATATTCGAAGAAGGGCACAGGTCATCATGAACAAGGCCAGCATTTTGAGTATTTGCTGTTATTTACTTTTGTCTCTACATTTCAGGAAATTATTGTTATTTGTTCAAAGTTCTATTTTCATTGAAACGGACACAATGTCTAATTTACCTCATACTCACCTCATTTATGAAATTTTTATTGTTGTTATTGTCAAAAATGCCAGATAACTAAGGTTGCTAATAATAATAATTCATTACCTGAAAGACACGATATTGAATTGGATGGAATAGACAAATCCAGAAAAAACATACAATGTAGATATGATAAGAAGATGTAGATGGAATAACAAGACCCGCCGTTATTAATTTTGAATATATTAGAAATATTGATAGGTAACAATACTTCTATGAGATATTTTTTGAAAAAAAAATTATCTGTTGAATAACAACATCTTGTGACTCAATTTTCTGAGTTGTTTCTTGAAAGACAATAATAGAGAACAATTTTCCAATTGATTTGATAATTTATTGAATGTACTCAAGTCCTTATTAATAGGAGAGCAGAAATGTACTCTTTTTTCACTTTATTAACTTGATGTACATGAATTCTTCACGAAACTATTTTTATTCCTGAAAATATAAGAAACCAATTCAAAAATATAAGAGAGAGGAGAAACTTTGGATGGACATGAGAAACCGACGTGTTCAAGTTGCAAACAAAGGAGAAAATGCACAAAGTCTCTATCGATCCATAAGTTTCCCCATATTTTAGTTACTCATTTTAAAAGATTTTCTCTAACAGAAAGATTTGAAAGATTTAGAGGCAAGTTAAATGTTGCCATCAAATTTCCTCTAGCTAGATGCATTAGATATGAACAACTATGCAGCAGATAATGTGACTCCTTGTCGCTATAATCTATATGCACTTTCGGATCACTGTGGATCTACCTACAACGGACATTATACAGCATTCTGCAGACATCCTTATAATGGCACGTGGCATGAATACAATGATTCACAAGTGTCACCAATTTCACCAAAATCGCTTGTGAGTGGAGATGCATACATCCTCTTTTATGAAAAGGAAAAAACGAGTTCGCACTTTTGACTGTTTTGTAAAGTTATTTTTGAACTGTTTATTTCAATGTTATATATTATCTAGTTGAATGTTTAATTATTGTAAAAATTAAAAAAAAATTAATGATGAAAATGTTGAGATTTCATATTTGCTGAAAAAACTATCACAGCTCTCGGTACTAGGCACATTCCTGATGCATCTGATTTTTTTTTTGTGCAGTGAAAACTTACTGAGGCCTGGTTGATCACCCCCATTCGCATAAGGCTCCCCACTTGCCCGTAATACACCATCAGCAATTCAGAATTTGTAAGTACCGTTCCTAAATTTTTCAAAAGATGGCAAATATTCATCAATACACATTAATGATAAATATAATTTGAAAAACTAAAAAACATGCTTTTAAAGAACATCGAACTAAAAAGTTGAATTTTTTTTATTAAGCTTAAAAAAATAACGCACAAAAAATACTAGTATGACACAAAGCGCCCACGCTTTTTTCACAATAATAGTATTTTCCTTACGTTATTGTTTTGAGCTCATTTAACAAAATATTTTCAACTGTTCAGTTCGATGTTCTTTAAAAGCGTGTTTTTTAGTTTTTTAAACTATATTCATTTTTCATTTTTTAGTTTCGTATGCTATAGAAGCGTGTTTTCAGTCTTTTCGAACTACATTTATTTTATCCAAACTTTGGGATCAGTCAGCAGTATATTGTTTAGAAAAATGACCATTGTTATTTTAGGATTCCTGAGAGGGGCCTGAAAATCAGCTACCAAGCCCAAGGAAAGCAGCAGGCGCGCGTGTTAGTGAAAAAATACTTTTTTCAAATGGAAAAATACATGTAAAGTGAGTTCGAATTATGTCAAGGAGGTTACGTGCATCGCCCTCTGCCCGCGAATAGATGAAGCAATAATGTCAATAATTCTGTCAAATATAGATCCCAAGCATTGAAACGGAAAAGAAGAGTTACAAACAAACATACATACATACATTCAGGTGAGCTAATATGAAACGTGTAAAAAACTTGACATGCGTAGCAAACTTGGAAACTGGTATATCATTTCAGTGTGATCAGGTTTCGTATTGATCTATGACGAAGAATGCTGCATTTACAGAAGGTTTTTATTGGAACCAAATAAGTGAGGTTGCTGAAAATTTTGCTTTTCAATTACTAATAATCGATGCACAAAATTACCAGAATATTAATCGTGTGAAATACCTACAAAAGTTCCAACCTGTGAGTTTCGAGAAGGATAATTGATACCGTGATATGCGTGAAATGTAGGAATCGTAGTCATTCCTTGACATACAAAAACACCCCGACTCCACCCTTAGACAATTAGCGAACCTAAAAACGACCTTTACGTGATCGGCATCGCCTACTAGATTACTACTCCTCACAGAATTTTCCAGTCCCATTTTCCATTATAGAGGATTATGCTGACGAATTCGTCCGGGAACTTCAAAAGAAAACTCAGAGCTTCCTCTGTAGGCTCTTTGCATCTAATACTACTTTGAAGTTGGGTAATTAAATGAAAAAAAGTGGAAACGAGAGAAAAATTGTTGAAGAATGCGTTTAGAATGTACGTGTGTCAAACTGTTGTTACTTTAATATTTTTCGATAATTTCGAAACCAGTTCTCAGTTCTATCAGCAGAAAATGCAGATTTTGAAGAGCTACAAGCTTTAGAACAACTATCAGAGAACTATACAGAGTATTTCTGAAATACTGTTATTACTTATGTGTGTGGTTTTCACTGGACAGTTTATAAAACTGTAAGACTATTTTGATATGCAATAGCTTTCTACCTGAATGTAGAAAGAAGAAAATGAATATTGTTGAATTTATTTTGAGTTTTTTATTGTTACGACCGGTTTCGCTTTGTTAAACCATTTTCAAGTCAAGTAATGGTGGAAATGGTTTAACAAACTGCAATCGGTTGTAACAAATGGAATACTGAGTATAAATCAGACGAAATTTATTTTATTTTTCCTATATTCAATATGAATTACTATAAAATGAATACGTCATCAATTGAACAAGCTTTCTACCTAATTAGTTCTTCATATAATGAGAATTTGAATCATATGAACTTCCACCTGCTTGATGACTAATTATTTCACGTGACTGATTAATTTAAAAAAAAAAATGAAGTGAAATTTCATCAACTCATTTAATGGACATGTGACAAACTGTCATGACAATGAATATGTTTCTGGACTTGACAATGGAACTTACCACGTAGGAAATATCGGCCTCTATGAAACAAATGTTGGATGTTCCATCTCTAAAACTCATAGGAGAGTCCAAACAAGAAATTGAATCCCATCAGTAGAGATCTCCAACAAAAAGTTCATCATCTGATGTAATCAATTGTAGACTGAAAGAAAGAGAAGAGTTACTTCAACACCTGATAAAATATATTGATTTGCTGACTACATCGGCTACGGAGGCACAGGAGGTTGCATAACTTAATGAGAATCTAGAAGTGACTTCAAATTGGGGTGTAAGTAGCCAGGTTCAATTCAATGCCACAAAAACTCAAGCATTGATTTTCTTCATGAAGATAAATGTATTCGAAAGAGATATAATGATATCAGGACAGACAATTCCGCTTTCTGCCTCGATAAGCAAACGATGCGTCTCAAAAGCTTTCAACACTGTTTCGAACCAGAAAACTGCACACACTCCATCCACTTCTGATGCTTTATGAGGCTCAGATCAGACCTTCTTGGAGGTATTGTTCTCATGCATGGACCTCCGCCCCTAAGCATACTCTGGAGCTGCTGGATCCCATCCTGAAAAGAGCCATCCGCCTGATTGGAGACCCAAACATCACTTGCCACCTTGATAGTTTGGAACATATAAAAATGTTGGAAATGTGTCTCTCTTTTATAGATACTTTCACGGAAGGTGTTAAACTGACTTGGCACATTTGATTCCACCAAGAACTGTACATATTAGAAATACGCAACGGATTGTAGCCATTCATCACTTTTCAACTCATTACTCCTCAAACTCCACTGTTCAAAAATTCTTTTATTTGGAGAACTGCGTTTATATGAAACAAACCTCCTGAGAACCATTCAAATCCAACGTGCTTTGCCACTCTTAGGGAACCTTAAGAGTTTTCCTGAAGTGTTTGAGGTTTGTCCTTGAAAAAAAAGGGGAGGATAGTAAATATCATTCTCAGACACCTACGAAAACCAAACCATTAAATATGGAATGATAATTTGAGAAATTATGCTAACAGGATAGCGATAAGCACCCTAGAAGAACATAGAGTCAGGGAAAATCAAGAAGTGAGATTGGAACGGAAGCCAGAAACCACAAACCACCTTCTCTTATGAAATTTAGGGCGAGGATTTAAAGACCATGGTGAAGACTAACTCATCATAAATGGTGTCTATGTTTTTGAGGATAACATGCAAAGATAAATCATTAATGCGCTCTAAGAGCGGTGCCTAGGCGAGATTAGCGATTGACATTGGATTTGAACTGCTGAAGATTATATTCATTTTGAGAAACATCCTCAAGGAATCTATTTCACATAAATGCAGTTCCCCAAATTATAGAGTACTGGATAGCGTAAATCTATGTGACGAGCACTAGATCGAAAGAATTCAAAGATCATTCAGGTGAGGAAAAATCAAGAAGTAAGATTCGAACGAGAGCCTGAAACCACCAATCACCTTCTCTTATGGAACCGTCATCAATGGGACCGACATAGGAGTCAAACTTTGCTGACTCAAGGTAAACAGGGGTCTTTATAATGGTTTGTTGCAAGGTCAGGCTCAAATATTGACTAACGAAGGAGGTATCGCTCTGTGTCTATCTACCTCTGTGTCTATCTGAAACTGCCAGCAAGCAACTGTTTGGAACCCTGGCCCAAAAACTTATCATTCGTGATGCAATAATAGTACCGTTTCGATCTTCTACAGGTCTCGTCAGTGGTGCTATGGTGAACCACCAATACATCGTTGTCCTCAACTCGACAATTGAATTGTATCGGACTTTGTTTGTATCTATTCAATCCACACTACTTCTTTTATTAGTTTATTTTGAATATTCAATTTCACAATTCATTTTTGAACGAATGGATTTGCATAATCGGCAATTGAGAGTTGTAATATATTTCTGATGATTGTTGAGTTTACAGTGAAAAAAACTAATAAATCGATGGATATAGCCGTTACTACGTAGTAAGAGATCATAATGAAAAGAGAAATGAAACTTTCTATGTTTTTTGCTTAAATTTTTTGTGTTTAGTTCGTATTTATTACTTTTTGTATTCTTATTTGTAACTAACGTTTGAGAATGTCATTTATGTCCTTTATGGACATTCTCAAACTTATACAATAAACTGCAGTAACGTTAGTTATAAATAAAAGTGATAAAAAACATAGAACTTTTCATTTCTCTCTTAATTATGAAAATACTACGTTGAAATTGCGTTATTATAGCTGGTGTCAACGGAATCATTAGTCACGGCGCCTTGCGGCGAGAAATTTGAAGTTCAAAAGGACCATATAGAACTCAAGTCCAGAATTTTGGGGAGAATGAAATTCCCTTTTCAACGATATGACACAAGTGATCATTTTCTTTCAAGCTATTTTCTCTGAATTCTTTGTGGTGGTTTTCCAAAAATATCCATGAACTGAAATTGTTCACCAGTTCGTGAACTTTTCATAATTTTTTTCAATGTAATTTTTTATATTTCAAAAATCTCAATCGAAAGTAGTATTTTAAAACTTCAGAATTGAAGTTGACGTCATAAAAAATGTCAAAAATTATCTGTGGTTGATTTTTCTGTGCCAGTGGAGGAGTAAAAGTTTCAAAAGTTTCTATTTTATCCCATTGGGAATGTGGTTATTGAAAAAAATGAGAATGCACTTTTCTAATAAAAGTGGTATTTTGAGATATCAAGATTTTCAAGATGAATTGATTGAGTAAAAGTAAGCGAATTGGTGAAAATTTTCAATTATCGAATTTTTATCAAAAAATGAGCAAGCGTAGACAACGTTTGTAACTACATTAGTTAATTAGCAATATTTCCATAGATGACGTCATTGTATCGCCATCATATGGCTCCACATTATAAATAGAATGAGTGAAGAGAAGTTCGTGTTGAACGGTTATATATAAAAAAAAATTTGATAATGTACTGAAATCTAATAATAATTAGGAAGGTCCTAGGTAGCAGTCATCTTACCACTCTCCTCAGCAATCTACGGTATTCATCTACAGATAAAATGAAATAAGTAAAACTAAGTATTTGTTTGAAGGTGCTTGACAATGTTCCGTGGTGCATTTCATTAGTTTGAACTTCCATTATCTGATATTATATAAATTGAAATCCCTGAAAGAATCTGAAAAATTGAAAAGATTTTCTGAAACATAACAGTTATATCAACCAACAACCAAAAAATCCAAAAATTGAAATATTAACACGAGATGAAAATCAAAAAAATTCATAATAGGAACTGGAAATTGGAAGATTCCAAACCAAGTTACTTCACGACGTTTCGATTATTAGTATCCACAGTTACCACCCGAAGACGATTGTGGATACTATTACATCTATTTAACTGAATCTTGTTTTGGATTTTACTACAACATTAGCGATCACATTGAAAACATATTTTCATCAATACCCATTATTTTTTTATCACCATACAACTGAAATATCGATTGAATTTGCCTCGTTTGGAATTCCAAATCACTTCAATACAATCATAACAGAGAGTATACCAGAGTTTTCACAACCCAAATGAATCAAAAAGATTTTATTCTTAAGAGAAGCGGAAAGGAAAAATCCCCAAGAATCCTTTTTAGTAAGAAGTATCAATAACCTGTCGGCAAAAATGTATGAATGTCAGAGATGAAAGGAGATTGCTCGAAACGAGACTGATTGCTATAGCTTACAAGACTGAACTCCTTCGAAACTTGATATTTAATAACTTGAAATAGATTATATTATTGTTAACTGAGGATCATAAGAATGTTGTGATTATAACTTGTATAACAAATGAGCGATACGATTCAGATTGGCACGGTTGAAAGAACATACATGTTAAATTAGAAAAATTAGTGCACCTTTTGTATTGCATCAGCCATTACGCAGTTACCCAGGAAATGACTCTGCATATTCAGTACGTTTTCAAGGTTTTCATAGAATACTCGGAGAAACGCACATATGCATCAGCAGTTCTTGATTCAATGAAAATGTGAGAACAAAAGGCCGCGATATTCTGTATCGCATCTGTATCTGTAGAGTAGGGAGGGTGAGTGTAGACCCACATCACTTAGGCCACATTTTTCCGAAGAGTTGTCCTCCTAGGTCATCGTTCATCCTGTCTTTTCCAGGAAGGTGAACAGATCACTAGGAGACATCTCCTTTATATTGGCAGGTGTAGGCCAAGACTCGCCGAACGCACCCTCTCTTTGGCAAACTTGAGGTGTCTCACGATGGCTTCCGCGAAGGTTTTGGATGATACAGCGACATTACTCTCGATGCGCGGCTTCTTCAATCTTTTTGGGGTTCCCTTCGTGATGGTGCACAAATTAGGAAGCTTTCCTGCAGAGGCAGCCGGTTCCTTGCCTTTATTCACGGCGTAGCTCTTGGCGCCCGCCGCAGGAAGTATCCTTTCTGTTGGAGATAGAGTGAGGGTGGAGGGGGTGCACTTATGGTTACTGCCACTCTTGCCTCTCTCAGTATCTTTCTCCTTTTGGCTTCGGTGCCGCCTTGTATTACATCACGAGGTGATCTGCTATGTCCAGCCTCATTCCAAGCGGTAGATTGTGGTGGACATTTCTGTTCATCACCAGCCACTGCCTTAGATTGAAGTGAGCACTTATGTCAAGCTTCGGGATTGGTTTTTGCTTTAGTTGACTCTGTTTTTGTGCGTTTGTTTCATTCACGTGTGTTCCCACTAGTAGCAAGAGGAGAGTTGGACACCTCTGGTCCCGCATTGTCAGAGGTAGGCTGATTACAATGAGGTTTCGCCCAGTTCCCCAAAAGGATCGTTCGTGACCGCATATCATCATGCGGCCATTCAGCTGTCGGCACGATTCCTCACACATTAGCTTGGGTAGGCTGCTCCAGGCTACGGTGGCATGTTTTGCAAAGGCTTTTGCAATGTATTTACAATAGTATATGTCGTTATTCTTCAAACTGAAAATTTTTATTTTCAATTTTGAACTATATCTACATTTTAAGTTTTTTTTACATAATTATTTTCAATTTCTATGTTTGTAATATGTTTTGAATAATATTGTGTATTACGATTACCTATTTCGAAAAATATATTCTTCTTCTTCCCCTCACCCTACTTATTTCTGCCACCGATCAGAAGTCCGGGTACCCCGTTCTTGAGGCCACATTAGCTTCCCGGACAGGGCCTCCAGTCCTCTGGCCGTTCCCCTATCCGCTACCTGGGGACGCGCCCGATAGGTAGCCCAACCCACGGGTCTTGAATTTGTAAAACCCTTTATTGTGAATCGCATTTGTGTTCAATGAAATTTATTTTTAAAAAGATAAATTCAGTGAAAACCCCATAACATACATGTTGGTAATGAAAAAGTTTCCCGTTTTCACCCAAATGGCGTGTTTTTGAAGATATGGCAGTTGTAAGTTTTGCCCTCCAGAAAATTTTGGAACAATCCAAAACTTTCGAGAGTGTTCGAAAACATTCCCGAACATTTTGGAATACACTGGGATGTTCAGGAATAGTCTGGAATACTCGGGAAAATCAGAAAACATTGAAGAATAAATATTCGGGAATAGTTTGGAATCTTCGTGAACATTTTGGATGATTCTAAGTCATTGTAGAACATTTCAGAACATGTTCGAATTTTGTCTCTTCGCAGTCATGCACATATTACTGATGATTGCCGCAGTAGCAGATGGAACGTTTGGTACTTTGGGTCCTCTTCAACCACATCCTATTAACATAGATTTGGTGATCTTAAAGTATTTTTACAACTATCAGGTTTTATTGTGGAATTGGTAGATTCTACTTGAAGACGACTACATGAAACAAAAATACGACTTTGTTGCCATTGGTTGGTTTGGGCCGAATTCATTTTCTCCCGTGATGGTTATGATTTTGTCATTATGTTAGGCTAAATATGAGATTGCTTAAACATTTGTTTGAAGGTGGTTGACAATGTTACGTGGTTTATTTCATGAGGTCGGATTTCCATTGTCTAATATAAAATAAATTGATTTGAAAATCCTGAAAAAAAAATTAAAGAAATTAACCGAAAATAACAATTTCATTAAACAAAAAACTGAAATTACAAAGAAATAACATGCAAGAAACAACCAACCAAATTAAATAAAATATTAATATAAGCTGAAAAAATAAAAATAAAGAATATTATTAACAAAAAATGAAAACTAAAAATTAAAAGATTCAAACCAAGTTATGTCACGACGTTTCGATCGTTAGTTCCACAGTCGTCTTCGGGTGACAACTGGACTTATTCCACCGAGATCTGACTATTAATAGGTCATTCGGGTGCTTCCACCTTTCACCTATCCCCTCTTTCCTCTTTCCGCTTCATTGGTTTTA
>WOGO01003901.1:0-13789 GCA_015342085.1 Leptinotarsa defecta | reverse complement strand
GAAAAAAATTTGAAAATAACATAGTTGACATTTTTTTCAAGAAATACCTAATTATGTTAATGGGTTATTTCGAAGTTAATGTTTGCCTACTCACATAAATTTTTTATTTCGTCTTCCTATCACGATTAGGTTTTATACACGAATGGTTTGTATCGAATTGAATATTCAATTCTTGCTTGCATTTTGCATTGTAAGTAGAGAAATGAAATAGATTTGAGACGATCTATCATTGTACGATTTTAGTATACTTTTTCCAAGTACCAGTTCTTTGAAAATAGAACTGACTTCTGGGAAACGTGGTCTCTAACGGAATTTAAGTTTTCGAGAACAATTAATACAAATATGGTCTCCATTTTAATATAATGAACATATAACTCCCAAATAAGACAAAATTCAATGTACATAAAAAACTTTATATTATATATGAAATAAATACTTTGTTAATGGGCGTTATATAAAAACTCGTCTTTCTCATTGCACTAATGAACAAACATATTGGTGTGGGTTATTTCAATTTCTAGTTATCAATCTGTAGTTCATCGAATAATGATTATATACGTTGGATTTGACAATGGATTTGACAGTTTTCAACTTCACCTAGATTTTTCAATATTTTTTTTAAGGAAAGGCCAAGTCCACTTCATCAAGGGATTTCAAATAATGGACTGAAATTATGAGTACAACGTGTTTTCTTGAAATGAAAATTGACATGTCCAATATATCCTTCACCTTTTCTGTTTCTCCTGCTTCCCTTAAAAAATGTTTTTGTAGCATTTCCACAGTTTCACAGAAAATTACTATAGCTTTAGTTTTTCATTTAACACCCATTATATTAATACATTTTAGCAATTCATTTTACATGGAAACTTTGTATTTTGGTAGAAAAATACTGCTAACTTTTTTTTATAACCACTAGGAGGCTATGCTAACTAAAAATATTGATTTGCTTCCACGATATTTGTGAAAGTCTAAGTAGTTTGTGATACCAGGTTATATACCAACATTCCATATTGATACCATTAGAAACAAAGATGTTATGAGGGCAAACCTAATAAGGTTTACACACGGTATACCATAACATTTGAGTCATTTGTTTTTCAAGTACAGAATGAATTGACAATAATTTACTCTTCCTGAATATATTTACTCCCATAAAATAAAAAAGTAATTTCGTTTATTTTTACCACTAAAATATCACAAAACTAATTCTAATATATCTTTTTCACTGAAATCGATAACGATTATACATCTACATGACTGAATACCTGACGGCAACATCTGGTGAATTCATTTAACAGCTTTCAATTTTGAACACGTATTTATTCAACGTCTATCTTCACACTAACCAAATTAGCATATATACACAATAATCATCGCAAATATCGTCTTGAAAATATCCCCAAGGTGAACAAGAAATGAAATCATTCAGCTTGAGGCAATATTTACCATTCTACAAATTAGCTCATTTTCGATTTGATAATACTTCTCGTTTACTACGGCCTCTCACATACGAACCGCCTACGTTCGTTATCTAACCCATAATTAAATCTAATGTATAAGCTCAACTGAATAAAAATCTCATCACCTGACACAAATAGCACTGAAAATTCCAATAAACGAATTTTTTTTGCCATTATCGATTTTGGAGCTACTGCCTTCTACACGAAAAAAAACCATTTTTCATCAAAAAGTAGATTCAGTTTCAGAAAGGGTTTCGATTTTTTATTTATTTTCATTCAATGTCAATTGTGATTCAAAATAAGATACTTGTTGTAGTTTTGCAAGAATTGGTAAGGAATAATTTATTTCAGTTATGGTAAGTGAACTGAGTTATTTTACTACATTTTTCTTGAATAACGTCGCGTGATTTTACATAAAGAAGGAAAATCATTGAGTTACACTACTCAACTCAAAAAAAATTATATTTCTTTTTTCCTCGGATACTTCTGGAGTATCTTTCGGTAGAATGAACGCTTGAGCAACAAGTTCTGTTGCAAATACTACTCAAAAAATGCTGCTGGATTCATCTGGGATGGAACGTAATTCCATTTCAATGGGTGACATTTTCTCTTAGATAAATGAAATCATATTGCTAATAAGTGTGGTGAGCTTTAAATGCAAGAAAGTGTAACAGTACTATCAAATAAAAAAGTATTAATTTCAAAGTTGATTTTACCAGTAAATGTCTATTGTAAATTTCAATATGGAAGCCATACAAAATTCCTAGAGTGGGAGAGCAAACTAAAACAGTTCTTATATGGGTTCATTATAGAATACACGAATATACATCACTTTCCAAACATCTATTTCCGAAGCATTCCGAACCTATTGAGGACATTTCAACGTCATTTCTGAATGAGTTTGAATGTTTAAGTCACAGAGAAAATTGAGTTTTGATTCAAGTATTTTCCACCAAAAATTATTGCCGAGGGAAAACTATCAACTCAACCCAATCCTAGACTCTCTAAATAGTGCATTCATATTTTTTTAATATTGATGACGGAGTTGAAAATCTCAGAGGATCACATATTCTAGCAAGTTCCGAAAGTATAGCTTTTTTTGAGCATACCTACTTTTTCCCAGACAGCAGACCAAAAGGTATTGAATACAAAAAAATGCCTGTTCTTATATTACATCCTTCGGTAAATTTGATAGTAGACAGAATTCATTACTAGCTCACTTGATATAGTAGTTCAATCATTTCAATCAACTGTATCATCTATACGCTTATATGTATAGACATTCAAAATACGTGAAGCTATAGGTGAATAACATCACAAACTTTGTGAATATCAAATCGTTTCTGGTATAGCTTATGAAATTACTATGGTGCCTATGGCGGAAACGCCAAAAATTCTTCGGTATTTAAAATGATGTGGATCGACCTTCGAGATAACCAATCGTCCTATTTATCATTTTATATTCACTGAAAATGTAAACAAGATGAAAATATGCAACAAAAATAAAATTGGACATCGAATGTTTCAGAAGTCGATCAACAACATTGGCATCTATCGACAACGATTGAAAATAAAAATACCAAAGAAAAAACTGTACTATTCTTTAGAATATTTCCAACCAGTTGTTGCCCGCGGCTTTGCCCGCGTAGAACTTGGTTTGTCACATTAAGTTTCGTGACAGAGCATTTCATTTATTAACCCAAACTTCAGGTTTCCAACTTCAAAACTGACGAAATTCGATGCAATCTTTGAACCCCTATTTTTCCCCCTTGGGGTGGACATTCCTTATTCCCTTTCTTGATGCTTATTTACGCTATACAAAGAACCTACCCGCATATTTCTATATTCTAGGTTCAGTAGCTTCGGCTGTACGTTCATATAAAAACGGGCAACAGCTAGTAATTTATATTTTTACTTCGAAAATACAGTAACTAATGAATAAACCAACTGCACTGAGTAATGAATAGCTTTGAGAATTGAATATTGTTACCTATGAAAAAATTCGCAAAACACAACTGTCAACGACGTCTGCTCTCACGCGTCTGCCCGCGTTCGGGTGGCGTTCTCGGCAATGGCGCTTCATTGCTTAGACCGCCCCTCTAACCCCGCAAATCGTCCGCGGTCGTCTTACAGTAGACGCGCCAAGTAATGGCTTACTACGTTGCGTCACGTTAATCTTATCGTCATAACGATTCGTTCAAATTACTTAGTATAAAAGACAAAGTTTATCTACTTATATTAAATACCTGAATCGACATTTGTATCAATTTTTTTACGAATCTGACAGATATTCCAAAATGTGCATTGTAAAAAAAATATCCAATTCAAATGTGTTTATGGCTTAGTATTTTGAATATAATATCTACCACATAAGAGGTAGATATATACTATCACGGACTACTTAAAATACACAATCTTACGGTACATTATCTGCATGTAACTCCAACAGTATAGGCAGCGCACGCCAAGATAGCTCTCAGGGAACAAACATTTTTTTGAGATATTCAATACTTATCGTTACATTATGACCAAAATTACACAAAATCTTCGTAAATTGTAGTCTTTATGTTATTCTGATGTATAAGCTGTATTTATGTAAAGTTTAATTTAAATCCGTTCAGTCGTTTAGGCGTGAAAGAGCAACAAACATACATCCATCCTCGCAAAATTTTACATTTATATTAGTATAGATAAATCGATATATTCTAGAGACGGGGGCAATTTTTAGCTTCCGAAACATTAAGAAGCTCATTTTAATAATTTCTTAGCTATTTTTGATACACAAAATCATTAAATACGATTGGTTACTGATGGAAAAAACATTTTGCGATGGGATGAATGTTTTGAATTCACGCAGTAACTTATCAGGCTGCACTAAAATGTTTGCCCTTTGTACATTATAACTTTTATTATTTTTTTCTTATTGTGAAAGCTGAAAAAAATTGATATAGAACCTAATTATTCAATCTCATTCTCAAACATAAACCACTGCAAATTCTTCCTTTTTCGAAAAAAATAATTTTACATTTCTACTTCTCCATCTTTATACAAAAAATGAAAGAAACTTCCTAAGAAAGGAAGAAAGCAATTAAGTTAAAAATTAATTCTTCACAAAGAGGTGTAATCATACATAGTAGTTACTTTCAGATACAAACTGAGAGAGGAACCCTCTCGTAACAACTAATTTTATATGAACATTGAAAAATATGAAAAATCAGTTTTCTCTAACCAGTTTGTACTCCAAATATTCGTTTCGGAACTGAGAACACAATATAATATATGAAAGAGTTATGAGAGAAAATTTCATAAACTTGGAACACTATCATCCTCAATGGCGGACTTCGAAGTTTCGGAATTATATACTTATCTCATTACTTCATCAGCACCATTATTAAATCTACACGGCTGACATTCTATCACGATGACAGAATGTCAGCCATAAAAATGGAGAAGTAGAAGGCCAAAAACCTAGGCTTGGTTTGAAAAAGATGCTGAGAGTCTTTCTGAATTGAATTTGCATATTTGAGGCAAGTGTACCTCATTGACATTCAAGCCAACTGTGCTTGTTGAGTGTTCGTTTAAATAAAGTTAAACAACTTATATTTTGAATACTGCACTGTTAAAAAATTAAATGCCGAATGTTTATTTTGAAATATCGTGTTGATCAACATGGGATATTTATCTTGTTTTTGTCGTGGTTTTCATTCCTCCATTAATTGTTTTCAAAGAAAGTATTATTATAACAGCGTAACCCATCTGGGCCAGTAAGCAACCTATTTTGTTCGACTTGACAAACGATCTACTGCCGCATGCAAAAATATCCGTGTTTAATTCTCACCCCGACGCCGACGCGAGGATTTCATCATTATTTTATGTTAGAAGCCGTTATTCTCTAGGACAACAATATCTGATCTTTTAGTCTATTTTTGTTCGCGCCATCTCATAATTCCCCTTTCGTTTTTAATGAGTTGTAGCCGGGCCAAGAACTGAGTAAACACACCAAAGCCATCTGCGATTCCGCTGGAAAATTAATTGCGGTTTTCTGGTAGATGACAGCGTTCTAAATAACGATTCGATTTAGTTTTATGATAAGAATTCATCAAATCTCTGAATAAGTCAGTCACAGAATCATTCAAGAAAGGAATCTGAATGTTTCTTCAATTGACTGTCTCTCCATGAAAAGATGTGTTTCACAGCCTTATAAAATTACATGAGATAAATCCTAGTAAAAATCACAGTTTTTCAATGAGTATATCATAGTGCATGTCAACTTTCAGGATGCTATATGGATTCATTTTATTGCAAATTATCAAGAAGTTTCCATTATTTGTCAATAATAAGTTGGATAGATGAAACATTATAAACATATTTTGTTATCAAATGCCGCAATTGTGTGAATTTGTGTTGCCAGCATTTTGTATATCTCTGCAGTTGAAATAGTATTCAAATGAATATAAGAATAAAATGGGTCAAAGATAGGGGTCGCTGAATGTTGGGAGAATCTGCCGATAGATGTATAAGGTAGCACTTTGCACGGCATAACTTTTCCATAGCATCGATAGATCACCCTAAGGCATTTGATACAACATTGCACGAGCTCATCATGAATCTGCTCAGATTTCTTGTGGTGCTTGATCAAATAGTGAGGTACCTTGAATAACTACTATAATCCTGAAAGACTCGAATTACTCATGCGAGTAATGCTATAGTTCAAACAGAAGTTTATACAGAAGGGTCTGTTCATCATAATCATTTTGTTCTGCATCATGTTTTGTTGCCTTTATATTACCACTTATTTATGAAACTAATGACCTGAAACTAATAGAGGGGTCTGCATCTTAGTCTCCTTCTGTTCTGCATCACGTGTTATTGGGATTATCAGTTGAACATATCCATCTTTGCAGATCAGGATCAACCTACATATTAAATTTTTTTTGAATTTTACCTTTATGCCTGATAGTAAGGATATTTATCACCCCTTGAGATTGATAGCGAAATTTAGAATATGCAATCATCACTACAGGAATGTTCTGAAACTATAAGCCCATATCTTGTGAGTGTTGCAAAAATTCGACATAAAATATACATGGAATTCCACATTCAGTTTTTCATTGTAGGGGTTTTTGATCTGTCACCAATACCCAACAAACGAAAATTTTTCCAAAAACTAACAAATTATTTCAGTGTGAAATAATTGCAAAATCCAAATCGAACAATCGAGAGCCAAGTGGTCGAACACTCGAGAACCGAAGGTCGAACCCTCGAGAACCGAAGGTCGAACACTCGAGAACCGTGTGGGCGAGGCTTAATGCAATGAAAGAGATTTCCGGTTTTGGCACGCGTTGTTTACGAACAAAGACAAAATTGTTTTCCAGCAGCTGTACAAATAATCGCCACAATGACAAACGACAGTTCCGAATCCGCGAGTTTGGTGTCTGCGTATCTCAGATTGCCTCAGTTTACCTCCGACGACCCGAAGGTATGGTTCCAGCTAGTCGAATGGGTTCTTGAAGATGCCGGCGTCAAAATCAGCGTCGATAAGTTCCGCCAGGTCGTGAAGTCGTTCGACGCCCGGGAGGCCAGAGAGGTTCGCGACCTTATTCTCAACCCGCCAGCCAACGAGCCTTACGAACATTTTAAGGACAAGCTACTGTGATGACTGGGGAAGTCACAGGTTCAGAAGACGAGCCAACTCCTGGAATGCGAGGACATCGGCGACCGGACGCCATCTCAGTTCCTGCGCCATCTGCAGACGCTTTCAATCAAATCACAAGATGAAATCATTCGCAAACCTTTTTTTTCTCATAGAATCCAATACAGTTCAATACATTTTTGCACATTCACGTTAAATATTCAAAAAATCGAATTTCTCTCGCTTTATCAATTCAATGTAAAACTCGCGATTCATCATAAACAAGGACAGAGATTTCCGATTTTGGCACGTGAAAAGAAAGCTGGAGAAGAAAGGATAGTTCTTTTTGGTGCGAGTCGTGGATACTGTTCGCTTCGAGATTAGTTCTTCGAAGCCACATTGTACTTTCTTATTTTTGTGTTTCTTTGTCATTGTTTTTGTGTTAATAAATTTTATCGTTGAATACGCTGAATAATAATTCACCTATCACCAGTCCCAACATTGTTTTTCCTCCAACAAAAATAAGTGAAATAATGCGGGTCGAATGACATATCCAAGAGAATAATGAATGATGCAAAGGACAAGCCGACTACTGCAAAAACACTAAGTACATAATGGAATAACATGCTAAGACAAGTCGTAATGAACCAAAGTTGTAAATAACCCTACCGGCAAAAATATTAACGAATTATTCCTCGAGCAAGTATCCGCGTTATGCGAGCAATTATTTCAATTAGCACACTCAACAAAGAAGGAATTTGGGAAATTGTAAACTCAATATCGTTCATTATCATCATGATTCAACTTCGAATTTTAAACACCCCCGTTAAAATTCCATCAACATAGAGAGTCAAGTCAATGAATACTTTTTCTCAAAAGTCCCCAAAAACAGATCGAATTTTAGGATTAATTTTAAGAATTTTTTTTCTTTATATTATTTGAAATCAAAATTTATTCATGCGAAAAAAATTGTTTTTGCATTGCTTCTGTTCCAAAAATATTCTTGTTATTAAAATAACAATACATTGAATATTCTCACAATAATGTTAAATATATAATTAAATGTTTCCCACAATTTTTTGTATAAAGATGTAGGAGTAGAGAGCCAAATAATTTTTTTTTACAAAAAATAACCTCTTCAAAAATTAAAACCCTTTCAATTTTCCAAGATGTACTTTTTGAACCAGTCAAAAATAATGCTTTACGAGCAGAAATCACGTTACAACAAATCACCTCTTCTTCATTCTTGCCCTAAATGTGATACCATATCCACTTTTTATAAGTACAGCCGCTGAAATTTTCACGGCTGAAAAACCACTAAAGAAGTACTCTTTAATGAAATTATTAATTACAATGTACTGTACAAACTGCCAAAAACTTGAACTTGCTAGGAAAAACGCATTTCACTCATATTCAAAAAAGAAGCATCTTAAACTAATCATTACGTGTTTGACAGCAGGTAGGTAATGGCTCATTTAAAATACAGGTGTATTCTAAATTAATGGGGGCCATTTCCGTGAGAAATTTAAAAAAATGATGAGATATGTAACATTTACTCTGATAAATATGATCTCATGAAAACATTGAATTGTAAAAAAGTCAAAATCAGTGAATTTTCTCTCCAAATTATCTGTAAAATCGAAATAAAAATCATATTTTCAGTAGATTTATTGTTCAACAGTTTATGGGTTGGTAATGAATCTAGTTATATACGTGAATCAACAACCACTTGTTTTAATTATAAGCTGTCATTCAGTATCTTGTAAAAGTTCAAAATGAGTGACTACGATCAAGAAATTTGTGCTACCCCACCAGATATTACCGAGAAAGCAAATATTGCGATGAATGATTTGCCCTCAGCAAAATCAAGAGAAAAATACGATTATAATTTCGAAAATTTCATGAGTTGGAGAGGTAAGAAAAAGAAAACTTCGTTTTCCAAAAACATTCTTTCCATTTATTTCGAAGGTGACAAAGAAGTATCCTAATTATCAATAAAAATGTGGACATCAGCAAATATTCCAAATAACGTGCCTCTCTGAAACGCAATTCTGATGGTTATAAACTGAAGAAATCGTCGACGCTTACCACTGAACAAATAAATCAATTCATTAAGGAAGCTCCAAATGTCAAATATTTGTTTTCGAATGTAACACAACTCTGCTTTTCCTTCTATTCATCTATATAAACTTTTTGCAACAACTTTTGAACTACTAAAACACAACATAAAGGTTAAAACTGAATTATTCAAAATCAACAGCCTATCATATTTCATTTGCCAGATGCCTCTTTAAAGCAAAGCCTATTTCCGTCCATTCCATGAAATATAACAGCCAAGCAAAAGGATTTGAAAATACCTATTGGTAATTTTATTTGACATCATTACATTATTTAAGTTTTCAAATTTATTTAATTACTCACTCGTATCACAATCAAACATCACATTGGTAATCGCCAGAGTAGCTCAGCGGTAACGCGTGTCAGTTCTGACTAACTGAATGAGTTTATCATCCCAAGCCATAATCCTAATCCAAAAAATTGTACCATTCCTTTCTACGTCCAGTCGTAGAAAAAGTATAGTACGCACCTCGAGTATAAGGCCAATTACGTCCACTCGCGAATCATCGCACTCGGCTAATGCTTCGTGTTTACGATTTTTCGCTCGTGGGTAATTGGCTTCTTATTCTACTTGGCAGGTAATATACTATTGATCTCTGTTGGTTTTATGATTCAGTATCAAATTATCAATTGTTTTTGAAAACAACTTACAACTCGTTTATTTGCAAGTTCAACAATGGAAAAATATCTCTTGAAAATGGGGTTGTCAAAAAGACAGCGACTTGAAACCTATTGAATTGAAGCAACCTGCTTTCTATTTGTTTTTTCCGTAATGGCATGAATTAATCGATTAAATAATCGATTAAAGTATAGCTCAATCAAAATGTTCAAGATAAGTAGGGCCAGCAAGAGAAAAGAGATAAAAATTCGGTTGAATTAGGAAAGCTTATCTAAATAAAGTTTTGAAATTTAAGGAAATTTTAAGATGTGTGAAACATCAGTGAAGTCAGAAGGCTAATTTATTACGGGAAATTCTTCTTCCGATCCATATGAAAAATTAAAATTGGTGAGTGTTTCTCGGAGACAAAACGTTGGATTGAAAATATGTAAACTTCTTGTACAGCTTGAAAAGCGGCAATCAGAAAGTGTTTTTGTTTTTTAACTTCTTCTTGAATGGAGTAAGAAAAAATAAAATGGAATTGGAGAAACTAATGGCAACTTCCCGAGAAATTTCCTAACTTTCAAAATCACATGAATAAGCTCTGAAATTGGCAACTTTTCCTAATTTTTAAAATTCTGTATCCCTCACGATTTCCGATTTTCCTGTGAAGATCCTTCATATCTTGAACAAACAGTATAATATCGAGTATAATGAACTTCAGTCGAATAACATCTATCTCTGCCAAACGTAGAATGAGTGATGAGATGGACAAGCCAAATATTGCAAAAAACACACTGTGTAGATGACTAAATAACAAGGTAGGATAGATAAATGGTTGGCAAAGTTGTAAATAACCCTGCCAACAAATTTATTAATGAATTAATCCTCAAACAAGGCTCTTCGCTAAGCGAGCAATTATTTTAATTAGCACACTCAGTAAAGAAGGATTTTGGGAAATTGTAAAGAACTCGATTACGTTCATTACGATCATAATTCACTTTCAAATTCTAACCACCGTCAAAATTCCACCAACACATACATATTAAATCGTAGCAGCACCAGAAGTAGAGTTAGCTCTCCCAAAAGGTTCACCGTGATTATAATTAAAAGTAACTCGCAAACCGTGAAACGGTCTCCCTTTAAACCGAAACTTCGTTTTAGCGATAATAAAAAGAGATGTAATTCATGCTCTTGCTATTTATAATTCATTCATTGTTGATGATGAAAACAGGGGAAATATTCATATATTTAGTTTGAATCTGATAAAATTTGAGATGAAAAAAAATAATTGAAATTTTCTATGTTTTTCATCACTTTCATTTGTAACTAACGTTACTGCAGTTTTGTCCTCTAAGGACATTTTAAAACTTTTACATTATACTAAAAGTGGTTGATTACATTAGCCCTTATATCAATCAATCATTTTTAGTTTAATGTATAAGTTTGAAAATTTCCTTATAGGAAGAAACTGCAATACCGTTAGTGACAAATAAAAGTGGTAAAAATACAGAAAGTTTCAATTCTTATTTTTTATTATGATTTCCTACCACACAGTAACTAACGGCTACATCCATCAATTTATTAAAATTTCAGAATGTACTCCACTGTTCATAACATAAAGTGTCAGACACAGAAACGAATTGATATGAAATTATCACCACTAATAACTCCTGGTGCTGAAAACATGTAAGTTTTCTATATTTTGCAAATTTCAATTCGCACTACCACGATTCTTATTGAATGTCAATACTTTCTTGAGGCGAATTCTTCCACTGTTCCAAAACGGAAATTACTCCAACGAGTTTTAAGCTATTAATTATTTTGAACCAGTCCAAAATGCCTAGTCCTTGTGATTTTGCAGGATCCACCTTTCCAGGTCCTATCTACGGACTCTAGCACTTAGTCAAATACCTTCCACAGTTAGAGATTGTTACATGGAAATTATTTTCGAAGTACACTATTAAGGATGATGGTGTTTTCTGCAAGTGAAGTTTTATATCAATGATCTTTCATATATCACGTTGTGTAGTGTTCCCATCAATGACATCTTTTTGGGATACAAACTAACTGGGAAAAAGTAATTTTCGTGTAATTCAATGTTCATGTTGATTTTCCGAAAGGGTTTTTTCTCTCAGTTTCTGTCTGAAAAAACTTCCGTGCATGACCAAGATATCCTGATATCCTAGAGCTTTTGGAACCCAAATTCTATGGTCATCTGTTATTGAGAAGTTTTTTTATTTTTCCATAATAGTTGTACAGCTTGTCAAATGTAGAAAGAGCTTTCTGAATTCCGTCATGGTCCCGCCCACTAGATGTGCGTTCGTAAGAAGACTAGAGAGCGAGAGAAATACTTCTCTAGTCTCTCCATTGATTTGACAAGCTGTACATAGTTTTGTCCAATTGTTCTTAGTTGTGGAATTGGCCGCGGTGGTAGTGCGCCCGACTCACGATCGGAAGGCCGTGGGTTCGATCCCGCCTCGACCAGATATTTTTCTCGAGAGAATTTATCTGGTTGAAGCTGGAATGATTCTGCAACCGTGTTAGGAATCGCACGAAAAAAGTTAAGACCTCGTTAGTCCTTAGCTCGCACAAGTTTCTCAACTTCTGAGAGTTGTCGTTCGTATGGGGGCGACAGCTGAATAACGAAAAAACAGATTTTTTTGAACAGGAGTTTACCAGAACCTACTATGTAGGTAAGTTACGAGATAGGAATCTCGAAATATTTATTTTCTGGATTATTATTATTATTTTTATTTTAGTTACATCAGGAACTCATCTTGTTCTAGAATGTTTGCATGATGGAATTTGTTTTTGTATATTTTTCTTCTATTAATGATTTTCTACTGAAAATTTTCTTTTTTTGTCATTCTTCAGTTCAGCCTTTTTAATTATTGTTGAAAAGTTCATCTGATGCCATCTTGTATTCCTTTTTGTGTTTCACACATAGATAACACACAATTTTACACCACTTATGTTACTAATTTTATCGCCATGTGTACTTTATAAATGAGTACCATATAGGAAATATCTCCTGATGAGACAAACTTGTGTAGAGAAATGTGGATACAGTTGTCCCGTATTAGAAAAATAATCCCAAAAAAATCAATGGAGATTTCAATTCAAGTCAAATCTCAATTTATTTTGAGTTCGAAGTGGTACAGCGTTAGTTCTGTGAGCTGGCATAGTTCCAAATGATGATCGATGTCTTGCAAAATGCCTAGATGGCACATTTGTATATTACCATAATCACCGCTTGAGAATATTAACTGACAATTGGAATCGTTTATAGAACAATTTTGAGATGAATTTCAATGTATCAAAATATGTAATGGAGATCTCTTATACTTCACATAGGTATGGTCCAGTTTAAGCAAAAGTTTAGATCAATTCATTATGAATTTTCAATTAGTTTCAGTAAAGAAAACGAAATTCGAGAATGTCAAATAATTGCTTTTTTTTCAGAGGTTCGCTTCATTCAAATTATTTCGAGAAGTAAAATAATTAGGATATGAATATACTTTATTATGAAAATCTATTGAGAAAGTAATAATCCCGAATAGGATCATTCTACTCACCTATTATCATTATTATACAATTCATGGCAATATTTCATTTAATTTCATTTATGAACAAAATTAACCCTTTCTTTTTTATTGCTTGCTATTCTCTTTGCCTCTGCCCCTGTTAATCCTTTTCTATTCTTTTGGTAATTGAGTTTTTCATTTCTATATAAGATATTTAAAACATGTCACTTGTTCTACATGTATATCATCAATTCACTTATATTTTCATGTTCTTTTCCTACTGCCATTACTTTTGTTTCATTTTTATTTAGAGTCATACCATATTTCCTATGATTAATGTTGCAGGTTTCTAAGTTACTAAGTCTACTCCTTTCTCAATCATTATGACATTATGACCTTATGATATATATTGAATGTTTCTATATCCCACATGTAGTTTTTTGTTTTCTATCAA
>WOGO01003900.1:0-13792 GCA_015342085.1 Leptinotarsa defecta | reverse complement strand
CAGGGCTCCAGTCCCCTGGCCGTTCACCTATCCGCCATCTGGGGACGCGCCCGATAGATAGCCCAACCCACGGGACGCTGAGGTCCTACTACATTAAGAACTTTTTGGCACGTCTTCGACTTTCTGGTCATTGACAATATACACGGAGTTGCTCAAGAAGTAACATTATTTCATTGTGTTCTCCCCTCCTGGGGTCCAATGAGGTTCACCCTTCTGGTTATTGACGATCTCCTCTACAAGAACAAACAGAGGTTCTCAAAAACTTACGTCAATTCATTATTCTCAGGAGTACATTATAAGTCTTTTTCACGACTCTTTTGGGTACTGACGTTACCCCTACAGCTAGGGGAGTAGAGAGTTCGATAGCTGTACCTAGAACCACTTTAAGATAACTACTGACCTACTTCAATACACTCTATTTGATTTGTTGTATCCAATACGTGTAATATAATAGTGATAGGTATATAATTTTGGCACACATAAGTAATATCTTACGATGACAATGTTTGTTTTCTTGTATTTAAATCAATAGTAATTTTGTATCATGTATAATTCCCTATACCTCTGTACGATAAATGAACATTGTTGATATTATATAATTATTATTAGAATGCTGGAGGTTTGGAGAGATTTGCATTGATGTGAATAACAATAAACCGTCTTGGTTTGCAGTGAAGATTTGAACACGAAACCTAACCCAAACTATTCAGTCTTATGTTCAACCGAATTATAACGTTTCTTCGTGAATGAAGAGTTTTATTTGAAATTTCTGTACCGGATTTTTTTACCGGACTAGTATCCCTGAATTCTCAAGTCATATCGAGAAGGCCGACTTATATCCAGCCCCGTGCAAGGTACATTGAACTAAAGCGGAGGTAGAGGGATGTTTGTCAGATAACACGAAAACCTAGTCTATTTACGTGCAGATTGAGTTTGCTCGGCTGAGCATCTGAATTTGTAATATCAAAGCGGCGTTTCCGTCGATCACACATTTTATGATTCTGGGGAGAATGTACGTTACAGGGTGGCGGAACTTAGGAGGCGGCTATTGAGGTGAATCGTGATGAGAGAAAGACATGTGACGTGGATATTGTTCATCAAGAGGTGAAGATAAAATGCTCCTTCATCCATTTTATTTCTATTCTGGAACAATATTATTTGCTCAATGGAAAAAATCCTTCGAAAATCAAAAAGGTATAGATTATTTTTTCGGGTTGAACGATATTTTTATACGCTTTATATTAGCTTGACGTATATCTATGTTTTTGACAGAATTATCGACATTAATGCTTGATCTATTCGCGGGCAGATGGTGCTGTACGTAACCGAAAAATTCAATGGTCATTTTTTTCAACAATATACGACTGATTGATCTCAAAGTTTAGATAAAATAAATATGGTTCAAAAAGATTGAAAAACACGCTTTTATAGCATACGAAACTAAGAAATGAAAAATAAATATAGTTTAAAAAACTGAAAAACTCGCTTCTAAAGAACATTGAACTAAAAAACTGAAAATATTTTCAAATAAGCTTAAAACAATGACGAAAGGAAAATACTAGTATTATTGTGAAAAAAGCTTGGGCGCTTTGTGCCATATTTTTTGTATATCAAGCGCACGTCGCTTTTTTCACAATAATACTAGTATTTTCCGTTCGTAATTGTTTTAAACTTATTTAAAAAAATCCTTTGAATTTTCAGTTTTTTCTCCAAAAGCATGTTTTTCAATGTTTTGAACTATATTTATTTATAAATTCGGTTCGCTTGTTGAATAAGTGAATAATTTCTAGTAGTGTGAGATATCAGATGACTCGTCATTAACGAGAAGTGTCCTCTTTGTCTTCAGTTTCTGGATGACAACTTATCAGGAAAATATTGAATCAAATTAGCTGAACTAACTCTCCTTATGTTTGAACGGATGAATCGTATGTTGATAATATTCGACCGAGTTTGTTGACTTAAAAATGGTGATTAGGTTTTAAATCAAATGTGAATGAAGATAATGAACTGAAATTTGATGTACCTACTATACGACAGAATTCTGAAAACTAATGTCTGATTTTGCAGTGAAAAAAATGACGTTGACATTTGATAATCAACTCATCACAGATTTATAATTATACAGGGTGTAACATGAGTACATTGAAAAATTCAAGTGACAATTTGAGAAAAAAAGTTCTATATCAACTTATGCCCGAAAATGCTTCGTTTCGGAGATACGGGGTGTTGAAATTAAATTTTTTGTTCACTTTTTGAAAATAACTCTTGCAAAAAATAAGTTTTTTGCACGAAATTCGGTACCCAAGGTTTTTTTGATGTGGGAAATCATAATTTGGTATTAATTTCTATGTAACATCTAGAAGGCGCTGCGTACGCTTTCACTATTTGTTTCAAATTGCCCTAACTTTTTTGACAGTAAACTTTTGGTACGTACCATGAAAAAACCTGATTCTCACACCTTTTTCGAGTAAAAAGGTACACCTCCTCAACAACGCTGAAGGTGATCGTTTTCGAGATATTTACAATTTTTTATATCGATGCATATTACTTTATAGCCAAATTTGATTTCAATAATTTTTGCCACTCTACGCTTGCAAATTGAGTTGATTAAATCGAGTAGGCTATGAAAGTTTGTTTGTAAAAATAGAAGTTATCTGTCACATTTTTACCTATTAATAGACAAATTCACAGTTCGGAGTTCTTAAAGTAATTTTTTGATACCATGCCCGACTTTACAAATGCTGAAATGGTTGATATGGTTTTTGCATATGGCTTGGCTGACGGAAATTCAAACGAGGCCAGACGCATCTATCAGAAAAGGTTTCCCCGAAGCGTGACTCCTTGTGCAGTGACATTTGCGAATCTTTTTCGACGACTTTTTGAATCTGGAAGCTTTGAGACAAATTCTGCAGTAGGACGGCCACGGACTACAAGAACTGTAGAATTGGTGGAGGCGGTTCTCGAAGAAATTAGTAAACATCCAGAGACAAGTTCAAGAAAAATTAGTCAAACTTAAAATGTGAGTCACATGACAGTTCACAGAATTTCAGAGGAGCAGCAATTATATCCTTATCATATTCAGCGTGTCCAGGCACTCACGCTACGTGATTTTCAACCACGTATCGAATTTGCTCAATGGTTTCAAAGAAAAGTCGAACAACATCCGCGAATTTTATCGAAAATCCTCTTCAAAGATGAGGCAAATTTTTCAAAAAATGGTATCTATAACAACCACATCTGGGCGGAAGATAACCCACATGAGATAACGCAAACTCATTTCCAAGACAGATTCTCTTTTAATGTATGGGTAGGCATAATTGGAGATTATTCAATTGGGCCCTATTTTCTCCCCTTACGTTTTATGGAAGATGTTCCCATTGGTCTCCGAAATCACTCTTGGTTCATGCAAGATGGAGCTCCTCCTCATTTTAGTGCGATAGCAAGAAATTTTTCAGACGTAGCATATCCCAAACGATGGATAGGAAGGGGTGGCGCTGAGCATTGGCCCCCAAGGTCACCGGACCTCAATCCCGTCGATTTTTTCTTTTGGGGACACCTCCAATTACTAGTTCATGCTAGCCCCATTGAAAACGATAAGAAACGATAAGAAACACTCCGAATATTTTTCAACGGGTTCTTTGATGAGGAGAGCAGAAGCTTGTATTACTGTTGGGGGTAGTCACTTTGAACAGTCGTTGTAACAGTCGTTTCGTTCAATTTTTATATGTTTATTTTCCTAATAAATAACATAGTACTTATCTGAATTGTTTTTTTACAAACTCCGAAATGTAGCACTTTCAAATTGAGTAATTGAACCTGACAATTTTTTTTGATTGAATAAGCAGTTCGATAATGCTCAGTTTAGTAGAAGTCTGTACGGGTATACTGCGTATAAAGTTTGATGAAAATAAATAAAATTGCAAAAAACGTATGACAAAAATCTACCATGCTTTGAAAAATTTCAACAATCTGTATTTCGAAAACGAATCATTCTTTGTTGAACATTCCATAGGAAAAAGTTGTTTATTTTGACGAGATCCACCACATACTTGGTTTTTGTAATGTTCTCAGCAACTTCACTTAGCGCTCTAGAGCTAAGTAATATGCATCGATAGAGAAAATTGTAAATATCTCGAAAACCATCACCTCCAGCGTTGTTGAGGAGGTGTACGTTTTTAACTTGGAAAAGGTGTGGGAATTAGGTTTTTTTCATGAAAAGTACCAAAAGTTTACTGTCAAAAATGTAAGGACAATTTGAAATAAATAATGAAAGCTTACGCAGCGCCCCCTAGATGTTACATGAAAATTAATTCGAAATTATGATTTTCCGCGTCAAAAAAAACCCGGGTACCGTATTTCGTGCGAATAACTTATTTTTTGCAGGAGTTATATTCAAAAAGCGAACAAAAAAATTCAATTCCAACACCCCGTATATCCGAAACGGAGCATTGTCGGACACAAGTTCATATAGACTTTTTTTCTTAAAATTATCTCAGGAACACGTCACTTGAATATTTCAACGTACTTATGTTACACCCTGTATAATCATAAAATGAGAAACTATGTATTTATTTATAACTTCAAACTGCCACACAAATATTTCTACAATCAATAGAAATACCATCAATTATTTATCTTCACTGGGTTGATTTTAATGATCATTTTATTTTGAAAACTGAATTAAACTATAAAGTTAAACCTTTTTTTCTCCTTATCATTCCATTACATGTTCAGTCTTCAAATTGAAGGGGTTATATTTTCATGAGTTATTGATTTTTTGTGAAAGAAAGTTTTTGGCTTTCTATTATTTCATCATAATTCGAAAAATGTGGAAATTTTCCAAAGAAAGGAAAGAAACAAACAATTTCGAATAAGTAATTAGATACATAGATGTGTATATCACATCTATATCAAAGAAGTAAGTTTCAGCAACAAGAAAACGTCCTTCTCAAACAGCTACATCGTACAAACAATGAATTGAACGAAATAAAAATTCATTAGAAACAAATGCTTTCATATGAACACTGAATTATACAAAAAACACTTTTCTCCACTCAGTTTTTATTCCAAACATCCGCAATGAAGTTGAATCAGATTTCAATCACAGGATTCTCACACAATATACTGAAAAATGTAGAGTGAAAATTTCACTTACATATGGAACACTCTCATCGTCACTGGTAATCATTGATGTTTCGCCGTAAGACCCTTGCCCTATGACTCTTCAGTATTCATGAATGACTTTACTCATGAATGGATAGTGTGTTGTTTCTTATAATGTTATCCAGAATGGATAATGGAATAATGTTATCCAGGACACGTGTCTTATGACGAAACATCGATGTCTACCACTGAGGATGACTGGGTTCCATAACGAATGTTTGTAATACAAACTGAGTAGAAAAATGTATTTATTGTATAATTCAGTGTTTATATAAAACTAAATTTTTCGAAAAATTTTTCTTTTGTAGAATTCAATTTTGGTAAATCACTGCATTGAGATCATTTATATTTGTTTTTCACCCCACATGCATTGTTGTATCGATTGGGCATTATTCAGTGAATGTAAACCGTATTTTTCATCCTATGTAATTCCAGTGATAGGGAATGACAGACCACTGCTCGTAGGTTTTCTTTTCTTTGGTAAGAACTCATTCTCAGAATCAGAGCTATAGCACATTTGTGGTTATTGTTATATTGACTTTATTGTCACTCTGTGTACTCTGACTGGGATATTTTTCTGAATTCACTTGGCATTCACTTGAATCATAGATAATTACCTGTAACTTGACAGCAAAACTTTGACTACACTGGTTTCTTATACCTCAGTTTATATCAACTTATTCGATATGAGTTGAATGCAAAACTGAATCTCGTACTGCCATCAAAGTCTCGGCGAGTCAGAAAATAAACAAGAGTACGAAAGATTTGAGAAGTTTTTCCAATTGAATGCTCCTTCGTGAGAATTCGAATCAGGCAACGGAATAGAGTGTTTCAAAACAAGATTGGTTTCCTGAGAGATTGTCGGTGTTGACCACACGTGCACAATGACCGTGTCATTAGCATCCTCTCTAGGTAATCAGGTTTCGATCCATTTGTCGTCCCCGAGGACCGGATTTTCACTGGCGGGTTCGGGAAGAGATGGGAAGGAGCACAGGGCTTAGTACTTGGGCGCAGAATATAGCAATTCCAGCCAATGTCTCTCCGTTATGTAGAAAGGTGAACTGATGAAGGAAAAATAATTTCAAATTACATCAAAATGTATGTAACAAAACATAGTAAACATAGTAACAAACAACACTTCGATAGCATTTTCATACATAATTAACAATGCTTCCTTCGTATCTGAATATCGTGAAATGTGCTACTGAAGGGCTGATGAGTGTCTTACGACTAAACATCGGTTGTTTACCAGTGAGGATGACAATGTTCCATGTTAGTGAAATTTCACCTCTTTCATTCAGTATATTTTGTAAGAATCCTGTGAATGATATCAGATTCGATTCCATAACGAATATTTGAAATAGAAACTGAGCAGAGGAAAGTGTTTTTTGTATAATTCAGTGTTCATATAAAAGTTTTTTTTTTCAAAAAGTATTTTTCTTTCGTGTAATTCAATGTTTATATAAAAGTAGCTGTTTTGAGAGGGATTTTTCCTCCAGTTTGTGTCTGGAAGTTACTTTTTTGCATGACCTAGACATCTCTGTATAGAGTTACTTCTTTAAATGATCGCTTACCTCCCCATTTTGGAAGATTCCCACATTTTTTTGTATGAAAATGGAAAAGTAATAAGCCAACAATTTTTTTTATGGATTACTACGTTTTCATAAATACATTGCAAGATAAAAATGGCAGAAGACATCTTCCTCAATTTAGATGTTGTTACAGATATCTGTCATCCCTTGTGAGGTTCTGGAAAATTCCATACGGTTTGAAAAGGGACGAAATGTTTACGTGATATCAGAAGTGAATCGACAGGTTTATCACAAATTAAGATACAAACAAATTTTGGAAAAAAATCGATATATCATGATGGGATCATTATATATAATTCAATTCCAGAAAAAATAAAGAAGTATTATTACGTTACAAAATTCAAATATCACTTGACAAAAAATTTAATTAGCGGAATTTCATAGTTTGCATTTTATTTTTATTACACGTTTCCAACATATACTTTCTGTAACCAATTTCATTATTTGACTGCATTTCATTGGTATTTTTTTTAGATATAATATGTGTTCATTGTGAAGTATGTTATTTCTGTTATTTTATTATACTTTGTAGTTAGTTATAGTCCCTAATTATAAGCATTCATTGTTTCTTGGGACAGTAAACCGAATTGAATTGAAAAAAAAAGAAAAAAAATGTAAATAACCAATTAGAAAAAAGCGAAATTATCTTGGAAAAGCTTAGTTTTTGTTGGAGATTGAAAATAATATGAAATATGTCTTTCACATCACGCCTAATGAATATGTCGAAAAATGAAATTATCAAACATACTATCTCACAATGCGAGTACTTGTACTTTTGAAAATGATCTTTATACGGAAGGAGAAGGTTATGTAATACGCTTGAGATGACGTGTTGCCATATTTTTGTGACAATCATCTTAAAAAAGTTGTGGTCAGCTTAGCGATACTGATGACTAATAGCTTCATCTCTATGTGTAGTTATAGTTTTTTCTTTTCAAAAAACGGAGATATTGTTATTGAAGAATACTGTCGTAAGATATCATGTATATTCAGAAGTAGTTCAATGTTCATTAGTTAATTCTACAATTATTCATTGCCATTCTACAATTATTCAAAAAACTACATAGCCATTTCGAAATGACTGAGTTTCTAGTGAAGCTACAAAATCTTAACGTCTTGAAAAATTCCATTTCTCACCTGTAGAGATTCAATAATCAATTACCGATTCATCAGTGTGATTCATCAATACAAAACAACAAATAGTATCAGAAACTCTTTTTTTGGTTTCATTTCGCAGATCTCTTCTTCCTTTTCCTTCTTCTCTTCCGCTCTATCACATGTTTTCTCAGGTCACAATTTTGATAGATTATCTCACAGTTGGCATTTCCCAGACCCAATAGAGATGCTTTCAAAGTATCTAGCATAGATGTAGATGATGAAACACTTTTCACTAATCTGCCTGATAGCCAGCTCATCCCTAAACTACAAAAAACTATGTCAACAATTTCCATACTATTCAAATAAAAAATGCAGAATAAATGAACAGAACGTTGCTATATAAACCATTGAATGAAGTCTGGCAGTAGCTTACCCAGAAATGTTCAATTTTTTGTGTTAATTACCTCCAGACTGGCATAAAAATCTTGGTTCTTGTATCCAGAGTCCTTGACCACTTATTGTTTTCACACAAGCTCTTTCTCAAGCATTCACCAGCATCCTCATTGGCCACCAAAGCACTTTCAATTGAAACCAAAACCTTCCTCGCCAGTTCATTCAAAACCTGTATATCAGGATTTGCAATCGTTGGAATATCTCTTCTTCCTCTATACTTCAAAGTGATCCTTCCAGCCCCAGTAGGAGCCCCACTGCCAGTTCCAGTGCCACCAGTAGCAGTTCCCCCTATGCCAGTGCCAGTACCACCTCCTATAAATCAAAATCCAGTAATAACCACAAGGTGTATCTATCACCAAATCGAACCTATACATCAACACCACAGACATTACCTGTTTCTGAAGATCCGCCCCCTGTTCCACCATCATCAGATCCATCGGGATCTCCGTCACCAGTTGCATCACCACCCATCCCTGTTCCAGTGGTTCCGCCACCAGTACTAGTTGATCCACCTCCCGTACTAGTGTTATCGTCTCCCGTACCAGTAGTACCACCTCCCGTGGCTGTATTTCCACCTCCCGTACCCGTTGACTCACCTCCAGTGGCCGTTGAACCTCCTCCCGTGCCAGTTGAACCTCCTCCTGTGCCAGTTGAACCTCCACCGGTACCAGTTGAACCTCCTCCTGTGCCCATTGAACCACCTCCTGTACCCGTAGAACCACCTCCCGTGCCCGTTGATCCTCCTCCCGTGCCCGTTGAACCACCTCCTGTACCTGTTGAACCACCCCCCGTGCCCGTTGAACCACCTCCTGTGCTTGTGGCACCACCACCAGTACCCCCACCAGTCATACCTCCTCCAGTATCAGGTGCAACAGTTGCAGTAGGGCTCATACTCATAGCCATCGTGCTGGCTGTTGTGGTAGCAGTGTTTGACTGGAATAATAAGTATTTAATTTAATTGGTGACAAAAATAATATTTTCTGAAGATGGAAGAACATGACACATCTGTTCACGTGTAGTATGATATAATTTCGAAAGTACGTATATCTGCTAAGAGCAGATGTTATATTTTTACCTTTCAGCCTCTAGAAATGCCAATCTATGAATAATCAATACATAATTCGATTCATATAGTTGTCAAAACTCAACTTGCTGTTTCAATCAGATTATATGATGAACGCTAAGAATACAATTGATAATGCAGGTATAATCAACATATGTTGAATGCTACAGAATTTTCTGTCTCTAGAGAGTGAATCAAGGTTTTTGTTTCGGAAAAAATATTATTTTCAGTGAACTTTTTCGTTACATGGTTGGTAATGGTACCTACCACAGATGCGATGCACATGATCACATGGATGATGAACATCTTGAAGGCTAAGAACGCCAGAGCAGTCAGTGCTATTTCGAATAAATCAGCCAGATCCTTTTCTTTAGTGTAGATATTGTACTCATGATACGCCTGATGCTTTGGAGGAGAACTATATATTACTTGTTCGGGAGCTCGAACATGAGGCTCTTCATAAGGAACGTGTCCTGAAAATACCTCAATAGTCAAGTGATTCAAAGTATTGGATATGACAGAATCCGAAAGGGAACTGATCAAATAGATCAAAAACTCCACCTAAAATTTTTTATTCACCTTCCACAGGTTCATGAACTGCATAACCTCCTCCGTATCCGCTGTGTCCACCACCATACCCTGCGTCGCCACTGCTATGTCCCCCTCCATATCCTCCACCTACACCACTATGCCCCACTCCATAACCTCCTCCACCTCCACTGTGTCCTCCTCCATAGACCCCTCCTCTAACATTGTGATAATCCTGTCCTCCACTCGAATGGTGATACGGGTATCCTCCAGCATCTCCACCTGTGGAAATAAGTCATATTCTGGATATGTATATTCCAGCACAGTGTCTGGTTCTTGTGATGTACTATTTGGAACCTTTGCTATAGTAATGAATATTGTCTTGAGTTTTATTCCAACACCTAACCGTCATTTCAACACCTCGACACGTGTTTCGATCACCAAGTGATTATCTTCAACAGAAATATTAAATAGTTCAATCTCTCTCTTGAAGATGATCACATGGTGATCGTGATAACGGTTTGGTATTGGGATAAAATTACAGTAATATTCACTGTATCTGATTTTTCAATCATGATATTGTTTACATTGTATCAAGTGATCTACGTACTCTATATATCAATAAAAATCCAATATACAAATATTCTCTCACCGGCAGAATAATAAATTTCTTCTCCACCTTGCCCTCTATGTCTGAGAGCTGTTTGTGACTTGTCTTTGGAATCCGTCGTTGGAGCGTTATATTCTTCTTCAAAATCTTCTTCCTTATTCGTCTCCTCTTCGTTGTCTATTCTGTTGTCTGCTTGGTCGTAATGGCGATAGATGTCTTCCAGTGTTGTACTTCTGTGAAAGACAGTTAGGGTCAGAAATATGCCATATTTTCAGTATTTTTCTTACTCAGAACGAACAGTTTGTTGCTACTCTTTTGTACCGTATTCCACTTTTCACGATGTGTGGTTTAAAACCCACTCTAATGAATATTAGAGTTCACTCACTTTGCTAGCCAGTCCTTATATCCCATTGATCCTTCATCATTTATGAGATCTTTCTTGGTGTTCAGAGGAAATTCGGAATTTACGATAGAGTCTTCTCCAATACCTGTTGTTACATGGCCCATTCGTCTTTTAACTCTAGCAACCGACATATTGGCTACTATTTCTTCTGCCAAAAAACCTCTGCATAGATACTGATTCATTTTCAGTCTGAAAGTCAAAATGAAATGAGTTTTTTTGCTGGAGATTATTTAGAAAATTGTCAGTCAGCACCAAAATGATACATCCAAATCTGTCATTAAATTTGTGTGAAGTATTTGATACTATGTATCATAAAATTCAGATTCCAGAATTGGCATTTCGGCAAATACCCTGAACTAATTCGCATAGAAAAAAAATTTTTATGAAATTTTTATTTCAGTATTACATTTCGTTGCTTCCGAAGGCATCATACTAATTTTGAAGGTATTCAATTTCTTGATGCCATTTACACAGTACGATTTGTTTTTAGCCCCAAAATAGACCTTAATTTCAACGAATAACTTTTAATCGGTACTGAATTTATTTTCAGCGAGCATTCTCTTGAGGTCTGAGAACACAAATCAGTCGCTGGGGACCAAATCTGAAGGACACGGTGGATGTGAAAGCAATTTGAAGGCCAATTCATGCAATTTTGCCATCTTTTTCATTTATTTATGACACGGAGCGCTTTCTTTTTTTTCTATAAATGAGACCGTTTTTCCTCGATTTTGTTCTTCAAACACTCCAATAATTTATTCATTTTATTTATTTATTTATTCCATGCACTATTCTACAGGATGAACCCAATTACAGAATAGGGGGTAACAGTGGCATTTACAAATATGTATGTACTTACTTACATAATATAATTCGTGAATCTATATAAAAAATTTATAACAGAACTGTCAGTTAGTCAAGAAATGTCTATTCATTTGTATAATTTGGCAGTTCAATATATCTAGGACATGACTAACAGAATTGTTATAATTGTATAAATTGAAGATTTTTTCATTATATTTCTACGATGAGTGTTGAGATGAAATGTGACACTATTTCTAGATGACCGTCTAGGAACCCAAAAATTCAACATATGTAACAATTGGGAGCAGGTAATGATATTGTTTATGACCTTGAATGAAAAAAAAATGAATAATATTTACGCCTTACCTCGAGACTACAAAAATTGTGAGTTTCAAGCAATTCATAATAGGGTATTCCTGCAGTAGGATACGTGGCTTCAAGTTTAAAAGACATATATTTTAGAAAGCGCCTCTGTAGAGCTTCTAGTTGATTTATATGAACCTGATAGTAAGGATTCCACCTAACAGATGCACATTCCAGCTAATATCGAACAAAAGTGAGATAAAGTAATTTCAATGTTGAAGCTTTTTCGAAGTCTTTTGTATTTCTAACTAAGAATCCTTACATGCCATAAGCAGCTGTCAGACTAGTGTCAATATGTTTATTGAAAGAGAGAAATGAATCAAAAGTAACACATAGATCAGTGAGTGTGTCAGGACGCTCCAGAACTTGATTGTTTATGACGTAGTTGTGTAATGTTAGATTCGTTTTCAGTGGGTAAGCCATTACATTACATTTGGATATATTTAGAGATAGATTATTCTTCCGACACCACGTAGCACCACGATTTAAATTCAGGGCGAGACTTTCGCAATCATTAGAACATAATATATTATGATAGAGTTCCAAGTCATCTGCGTATAAAAGGAAATTGACATCAATCTCAGCCCCGATATCATTGATGAACATATTGAACAGTAGGGCTCCTAGGTTTGACCTTTGTGGTACACCAGATGTGGCTACATACTCGACATATTTGAGACCATTGAGTTGGACATACTGCTTACGGTTGTAAGAATACGATTTGAAGAGAGTAATCAAGTCATTGGATAACCCAAAAGTTGAGAGCTTGTTGAGAAGGATACTATGGTCAAGTCTGTCGAACGCTTTGGAAAAATCAGTGTAGATGACATCAGACTGAGACTGACAGTCAATACCTTCCGCAATAAGTGATTGTTACAAGATTAGTCCTTTCATGAAACCGTGTTGATTGGGGCTAATAATGTTGCTATCATGATAGTAGATTGTCTTCTCAACAAGCATCTCAAACACTATACAAAAGTTGCATTTTTTATCTCACTTTTATCTCGTTTTTTGAAAATTGGGCAGACTTTCGACATTTTCCATATTGATGGTACAGTTGATGTTTTCAGGCATATATTGATTAGATTTGTTGGTGGTTCAAACAGAGCTGATAATACTTTGATACTTTCAGGAACTTATGCAGGATGGCGAGTGACAGGCAAAAATGAAAACTCCCAAGAATGAAGATGACTCACATGAAATTCATATGCAATTCGTAATTTAGAATGTTTTTCGAAAACAAACCTTATGAGGTGATTCGTAAATTGAGCAAAAACGCAAATTGGGCAAATAAATGTGTTTCATAATAGCTACAAATTACTTATAACTGAGAATTATGCTACTAATTAGTTATAACTAAGTATTATCGGCAAACAAATGTATTTCATATCAGCTACTAATTAGTTATAACTAAGTTTTATGGGCACACAAATGCGTTCCATAATAGCTAGGGATTAATTATAGCTAGGTTTTAAAATACTCCAAATTACGTTTTTATACTATTCAGCTAAACTGAAACAACTAATTTTCATTCAATCTGGACCTATATTCATTGACACTATATTGTGCTTAATTGAAATTGGTGATTTTTTTATTGAATCTTATATCTATTGGTACCTATTATTATAATTTAGGTCATTCTACTTGTAAAACAATTGTTTGTGCCAACTTCAGCGAATGGAGAATATAAGAAAACTATAGAAAATACTCCTAATTAT
>WOGO01003898.1:0-12291 GCA_015342085.1 Leptinotarsa defecta | reverse complement strand
CAATATTGGATCCCTACCACTGGCCAATCTAATTTCTCTATAAGTTATAGGTAAGAATTCTTGTACATAGTGGAGATATGAAATATCATTCTGAAAATCCGGTTGGAAACATTGCAGTGGCAACTTCGACAACCCATCCGCTATATTATTTTCTGATTTTATGTATTGGATATCCAAATCATATGCTAGCAAAAAATGAGCCCATTTTTGCAGTCTATTTGCTGCAATGAGTGGAATTCCCTTTTTTGATCCAAATAGGTTTATTATTGGCTTATTATCGGTTACTAAAATGAAATGGCGGCCATATAGATATTAATGGAATTTTGACATCCCCCATTTGATAGCGAGGGCTTCGTTATCTAGCTGACTGTATCTCTTTTCTGCGTCCGTTAATACTCAAGATGCGAATGCTATAGGGCTGTCTGGTTAATTTTTTTTATTTGGATGACTTATTGGACCAAAACTCTATCGGAAATTATTTCCTCTTTTATTTTTTCAAATTGATTTTGACAATCTTGTTTCCAGATGAATGTCGTATTTTTTTTTATTATAAAGTGGTTGTAGAATTCGTGCTGCATTAGGTATGAGTTTTATATAAAATGTGGCCATCCACAAAAAAGATTTCAGTTCTGTTATATTTTTGAGTGCTGGAGCACGTTGGATAGCCTCAACATTTTTTTTTTCTTATTTGTGCAGAATACTCGATTTTTTCATGAAAAAATACACATTTTTCCTTTTGTATGCTCGAACCATTTTCTTTTATAATTTTGAACACTAATTCTAAGTTTCTCAAATGATCTGTATCATTTGCTCCCGATATTAAAATGTCGTCAATAAATACCCCAGGAATATTCATAAATAGACAACAATTTTCTGAAAGATGCTTGGCCCACTAGTGATTCCGTAAGGGAGGCGTGTATATCCAAACAACCCCTTATGCGTTGATATAGTCAATAATTTTGTAGTGTCCACCGTAACCGCAATTTGCTAATATGCTTGGCTCAAATCAATCTTCGAAAATTTATCACCACCTTCCAACTGGGCAAACAAATCATTTATTTTTGGTAGAGGGTTAGTGACTGCCTCCAACACAGGGTTAACAGTTATTTTAAAATCCCCACATATCCTTATGGTTCCATTAGATTTTAGTATTGGTACAATGGGGGTTGCCCATTCTGAATATTCTACTGGTTTTAATATACCCTGATCTACTAATCTATCAATCTCACGTTCCACTTTACTTTTCATTACATATGATAATGACCTATGTTTGAAAAATTTTGGTGACGTATTTGGCCTCACTGCAAGACTCAAAGTGAAGTTTTTCAATAAATCTAAATCATTATTGAAAATTTCTGAATATTTTTCGCAAATGGTTGTCAGTTTGCCATCACAGCCACTCGAATTCAAACGTACAATTCCCAGAATCAATTTTTTTAAACCATTTCTACCTAGTAAAGGAGGCCACCCCTTTCAATCACATATGTTTCTAATACTACTATTTTATCATTGTAGTGAAAATTCAAATAAAGTTTTCCCACCTACATAACCTACATAACCTCGTAGATGACAGTCAGTGGCATGTAATTTTATATTCGCAATTTTTTTTCATGTAATTCCTCACATATAGCAAAAAATGCAAAACCGGTATCGACTTCGAACGTAGTCCACTTATTTTCCACCTACATCGATATCTGTGTAGGGTTTTCATCAATACCAATTTTCTTAGTATGCATATGAAAGAAATCTTCCTCATTGTCCAATGAGGTATCTGTTTCAACAAAAAATATTTTTCCCGGCAAATTTTCTGTTTTGTGTTTGATGACACTTCTGAGATAAATGGCCTTTTTTCCGCATTTGTTGCACACATAATCACGAAAATTGCACTTACTTGTCTCGTGGTTTTACTTACCAAAAACATTGCAAAAGCGTCTTTTACTGGTCCACGTACTGCTATTCCCCTCGCTTGGTTTTATTTCCAATCTTCTTCTCTGTAAATTGTAAATTACTTCGGGAACTCAGCTACTTGAGTCACAAGTGAACGCTCCGATTCCTTCTGGCTTTCCTCTTTACATAATGCGATTTCTAGGGCTCTCTCGAATGTAAGATCACCTTTTTCTTCTTTGAGTCTATCTTGAATTGGACCTTTTCCAACTCCTACCACAAAAATGTCCCTAGATACTGTTTGAAACTCGGTTCGAAACTGGGCATTTCCAGCCAAACACTTCAAATTAATCGCAAAGTCCATAACGGATTCATTTTCTTCTCGCCTGGCACAACAGAATTTTATTCGTTCCGAATGAAAAAAAGGTAATGGGGCTGAAATGCTTATCCAATAACATCTTCAATTCAGCAAACGTCTTCTTGTCCGGCGAATATGGTACACAAAAATTTATCACCAATTCATAAGTGTGTTCACTCAACGAATTTAACAGTAAGTCCCTTTTAATATCTTCTGCCAGAGTATTGATAGTATAATATTGAGTTAACTGAGTCAAAAATATATTCCAATCAGATGTCACATGATTGAAACGATTCAAATGTCCGATATAGCCGTGCGCCATTTTTATTTCAAAGGTTCTGTTACTTTTATAAAAAAATCACAATTCACTGATCTCCTCTAATACTTGTTACAATCTAATCCTTGTCGTCAATTGATATGTACGTTCGAGAAAAAAGAAAACCATTCATTTCCCAAATGAGGTTTACTCATCAATGAAAATTACTGATGTACATACACACTTGGAATAAATATTATAATGACCCTTCAGACCAGTTTCCCAAATAAAAAAAAATCGATCTTTTTGTAAACGCATAAAAAGAAAATATAAAAAATATGAAACAAAAACAGTGGCGTATCCTATTCAATAATACATTACAAATGGTGTCCGGGTTAGGTCAAAAGTGAGTGGGTCTATTCGACTCTTCACCGCAACCCGCAAGGGTTTATTGTGGCTCACACCTATTCAAACTTGACCAAATGAACACAGCTTTCTAATGAAGCCGATTAGTTTGTTTGGTGAGTGGTTTTACAGGTCAGGTGGTAAGAGTTTGGCCCTGCCGAACCCTAAAAACCTGATTCGATACCCAGCGAGGAAGGCACAAAGTATGTACTCTGCTGTTCCATCATTTTACAAACAGAGGCGATACACACTGTCTTCCGGCCGTCCGAGTCTCTACATATGATGATTCAAATGACAGTGACCTGTAAGAAGGCCTGTTAGACATCGTAGTTCAATCCTACTCTACTCCAACAACTGTTTGGTATCAAGCTTCGGAGGGTGAATAAACGCCTTGGAGTGAGCCAATCCTGGAAGATTCTGCCAGAAGTCCATACATCTTCTTGCCATCCAGGTGTTCAATATTTGTTTGGCAAAGCCTCAAGTCATGCCAATGACAGGTTCTGGTCCGAAGAAGCTGCTTGCAGTACCCTTCCTTGCAAAGGAGTCAGCAGCCTCATTACCTTCTGAGCCATTAAGACCAGGAATCCAGACCAGAGACAATGTGTTAAGCCTTCCAATCGAGGAGAGTCGTTTTTGGCAATTTGCTATCAATTTAGATGTTGCTCGGAAAGAGCCAAGCGCTTTCAACGCCGCTTGACTGTCCGAGACAATTTTTATTGACCTGTGTGCGAGGTTGGAATCTACCAATCTCTCCGCACACAATTCAATAGCATAGATTTCCGCTTGAAATACATTCGAATAGGTCCCTAGGTAGGTTGATATCTCTGTCCTGTGTCTGCAACTAAAAACACCTGCACCAGATTCTGAAGGTGTTTTTGATCCATCTGAGAACCAACAACTATCTGCTCTTAATATTTCCTTCAACCAAAAGATCCAGTCCTGTCCACTTGGGAACAGTACTTTATAAGGCAGTTCGTAGTTGACAGTTGGATGCATAATGTTAGAGGTCAATCCCAGAAAGCTGTGACTTCCAGTGTTAACCAGCAGTTTAGTGTAATCTGCATGAGATTGATGAAGAAGTTGCTAGCCAAAACTTTTCATTCCCAGGAAAAAGGTGATGATTCAGTACGAAAGTAGAATGAGAGCCGCTTCTTTCTTGAAAACTAGACAATGAGAAAACATCAATTTAAATAAAAATCAATTGAATGAACGTAGGTCAAGAAATGTACTGGCAAATTTCAACTGAATCAGTGAATAGTATCAATAATTCATATCGAGTATTGAAATCAACACGGAGGTTTATTTCCAACAGGAGTACCCAGTTACAGGAAATGCTATTATCAAAGAGTATATATTAAATAAATATTGAAAATAATAAACTAGAGAAATATATAAAAGTGAATTCTAAAACAAAAAATATATAAAATATTCATTCACGTAGAATTTCAAAAGAGGAATGAAAAATTGAATATATATAAAACACAAAACGTTAAAATCATGCAATGTAGCAGTACTGATACAAATGTTATTTATAGTATTATTGAAAGTGATTATGGATACATGATAGCAAGGCATTTAGAGAGTCGAAATAAATATCGCAATGTTCACAGATTTTATTGATGCTACTGCACACAAAATTCAATGGCGATCGTAGCATAACATTTGTGCGTGATGCTTCGCAATAGGATCTCAGATTGTGTCGACCTTCACTTCTTGGTACTAAGAAATTGATTTCGGGTAAAAGAACCGTACTGTCAATTTTGCTGTTTTGTCAATATTGTTGTTTAGTAATTCATGCAGGAATTATGTATCAAGAGAACGCTCCTTCTTTCCAAAGATATCAAATCGTGTCAACAAAATATTATGATCGATGCTTCTCGTGGTGTATTATCCATCAATTTTCCGACATAAGTATTTCAGGAACTTCCTTTGCACGCTCTCAATTGATGTTTTTTGGTAGTCGTAAACTTGATTCCATAATACAGAGCCATACTCTAACTTAGATGTTGGTATAACATACTGTCGTATGTTATACCAAGATCTTTTATACCATGTACGCGGTTGATTGTAGTATTGTTGATTGAATAATCGTACATTGAAGTTAGCTTTTTTGTTGTAAATGATACTATTTTACATTTGGATACGTTTAGTTGTAGACCATTATTATTACACCAAAGTTTCATTACATCTAATTCATATTGTACACGTTGGCAGTCAGTAATGTCGTCGATTTTATAATATAGTTTCAGGTTGTCTGCAAATAGTATAGGCTAGAAATATTCAAAGAGGTTGCCGAGTCAGTAATGAAAATAAAAACCAAAAGAGGTCCAAAATTAGAACCTTGTGGTACCCCAGATGTAACTACGTTCTGAGCCAGATTGAAAGATTCATAATCGATTATTTGTTTTCTGTTAATTAGATATGTTTCAATTACAGTAAGCAGTTGGTTAGAGAGTCCCAATTTTGTCATCAAATAGACCATCATGAAGAACATGATGGTCTATTTGATCAAAGGCTTTTTGAAAGTGTAAATAAACAACATCGACTTATTTTTGCTTGTTCAGATACGTTTAGAAATATTGATTTAAACATGCAAGATTTGTCATATATGATATTTGTTGTATGAAACCATGCTGAGTAGGAGAAATAACTTTTTGAATATGGGAGTACATAACATTTGGCACACATATCTCGAAGAGTTTAGAAAAGTTACATAAAATTGAAATTGCCCTGTAGTTTGTGATATTGCTAGAGTCGCCTTTTTTTTATATTGGATAAATTCGAGCCGTTTTCCACTGCTCAGGGAAGGCACAAGTTGATAAAATTAAGTTGAATATGCCTATTAGAGGTATAAAGAGAACGTCAATACAGTGTTTTATCACAAAACTAGGAACATTGACAAAGCCTGCGGTGAATTTATTTCTTAATTTTTTTGAAGCAGTAATAATATCGATTTTAGAGAAGGCAGGAATGTTTATTGTATCTAAATCAAAACACTGCTGAAGTACTTGGCGAATCCATTGACAATATCCCCAGGCTTATCAAAAACCTCATCATCAAGTTTCATTATACCCGGTATACGCGAATGACCTTTTTTCCTGTGTATGAAAGACCAGAAAGTCGAGCTGTCAGACAAAATATTATTTTCAGCAAGTTTGTAAATTGAGTATATGCTGCTTTTATTTTAGTTTTGACAGTTTTTCTCAGATCCGAGAATTGATTTTGATAAAATGCTGTTTTGTATTTCTTTTTTTTTATATGCTAATTCCTTTTTCTTTATATGGCTGATAACATCGGCGTCGAACTATGGGGGAAATTTACGTGTTTTTAATGTTCTCAGTAGAACTGTTTGAAAGAAGATGCTGTGTAATTTTTGATATAATAAAACACATGCCGAGTCGATGTCAGTACATTCAGAAATGTCACACCATTCGGTTGTATTGATCAGTTCATACATAGCTGGAAAGTTTGCTTTGCGAAAATTAAATTGCTTAATAGCATCTGTTGTATTAATAGCAAATTATTGATATGAGGAGTACGACAGTTCAATGAAATAGAAAGTGCAGGATGATGAACGTCTGTGCTAACAAAAGGTTGATCACATTTCGAGACGATACAATCGTCACAGTTTGTTAAAACTAGATCCAGAGTGCGATTATTAATATTCGTTATCGGGTTGTACTGTTGAGATTCAGTTGCTTGCATGAAGTTGAGGATGTACTGAAATTTGATATCATTAAAGTCTATATCATATTGAGGGATATTGAAGTCACCAATTAATAGAAAATTTCCGTTAGTAACACAATCAGAGCTCTCCAGAAAATCGAATAATGTTTCATAGTGAATATTGGAACAACAAGGGGGTATATAAACTACATTAATATTCAAAGTGAAGCTACCAAGTATTAATTTGGAGCCTACAATATCAACTTCAGGGAGTGTGCCTCTTAGATCCAAAAACGAAATTGGTAGCAACCTATAATTATCTTTGGACGCCAACAGGACACCACCTCCTTTAGTAATATTATTGGTTACCAGATCTCGATCACATCGGAATACATAATACATTGATAAGAAGATTTCTTGATTAAACACATCGTCCTGAAGATTAGTCTCTGATAGGCAGACCATATCCATTTCACCACTGGATGCGGAATTATAAAAGTCGGTTGTTTTTGTTTTTAATCCTCTAATGTTCTAGTAGTATATGGAGAGACTATGCGAAGTGTAGCTGGGTACCTTATCTAGTTTAAATTAACGATTTTTGTAAATCCATTGAAGTATTTAATAATGAGGTTATTTTCTCCGTTATTTTTTCTTCCATTCAATTGCTGTCGTAGCTCTCTGTAGTGTTGAATTTGGCGAGGTGTCTTATCGAAGGATATAAAAACATTCTTGAAGTTATCATTCTTTAAATTTTTTGAGTTCCTAATGCATGCCATTACTGTGTTCTCATTCTCTAGGGTTACTTTGATAGGTCGAGGAGTGATTCTATTGGCATCGTATTTTCCTAGACGCATGGGTCGAAGAAAATTGGTGTTCATTTGTGGGTTCACGCTTTTTATGACCTTGGACACAGCGTTTAATTCAGCAATGACTCGATTTTCCTTAGGTTGAGCGGAATCTTCTTCGGAAATGCCAAAAATAACAAAGTTGCATTTCCTGGCATTTCTTTCATATGGTCTATCAAGCCACCTTCTGACGTCCGATATCAGGCTATAGGTTCATCACCCATTTCTTCCATCGTTCCATTTAGCTTGCCACGTCATCATTACATTTTCTCTTGCCCACATACTTTTCATATCTTTCCTGTATCAGGAGTTCTATGGGGGAAACTTCTGCTGCGATTGTCCTATAGGTGCAACCAGTTTCTTCAAAAGTTTTTTTTTACTTTCTATAATTGTATGCCAGGAGGTGATGCAGTATCTGAGAGTACTAAGGAGTACTTTTCTTTTAGATGAGCAGGGCGAATTTGCTGTGATACCATAATGAGATTCTCTCCTTTACTGCTGAAAAAGAGTAGCAACATTGTCCTCGAACTATTCCTGCAGATAATTGAATCTCTTATATGTTTTATTTTCTTAATTATCATCTTAAAATAGGCTTTTGGTCACTATTCATAACTTATTATTCCAAGCAAAACAGTTCATTTTGAAAAAATAAACTTCAAAACTAGTACTTTCGATGTTTGGAACCTTTGGTGTAGTAATTAATATTACTGAAGTTTTATTCCAACACCAAACCGTTATTTTAACACCTCGACATGTGTTTCGATCACCAAGTGATCATCTTAAAGGGGTAGATTGAACTGTTTAATCTTACTCTTGAAGGTGATCACTTGGTAACCGAAACACGTGTCTAGGTGTTAAAATAACGGTTTGTTGTTGGGATAAAACTCCAGTAATATTCAAAACTAGTGATAATACAGACTCCAGAACCATTTATTTCAAACTTCTTATCCAAAATGTTGGATAATCTATAATAACCACATATTACAAAACAAAGTTCTCCCGTCGCATCTATCTGTCTGTCTTAACACGTCGAATTTACTAAATTTACATGAATTTATTCACACCTTTCTATTCGTTTTTTCCATTAATCGAAGCAGTGCTGGAAGTCTCCTTTGGTGAGGTGAGGATCTTCAGAAGCTCTGCCGTTTTTGCTTTACCGCTTCCATCGACTTGAATTGGGTCCTTCTCAAAGCAGATTGTATCTTCGGAAACAAAAAAAGTCTCTCGGTGCCAAATCTGGCGAGCGCTGGAGTGCGTTTATCGGCCAAATACCGCTTCACAGATAGCGCGTTATGGGCAGGTGTAATGTCCTGGTGCAAAATCCACAACTGGCCATTTCTTACGAACTCGTTCTCATAGTGTTGCCTAGACTGACAAATAGTAAGTCTGGTTGACAGTCTAACCCTCTGGAACCTATGCATTCATGACAACGACTCACTCGGAGTTTTTCGTCATATATGGTTTTCGAAACGACAAAAAAACACGTTCGTTTCAAACCGCTACGGCACAAATACTATAATAATGACGAAAACGTGTTTTGGTACGTGAATAAAGAACGTTTCCAGATACCCAACGCACTACTCGTTTTTTCCCCACCTTCCTACGGCGCCCTCTAGGCGCGCAGTCTCGTTAGTTAATAGCCGGACCTCGTACTGCAACAAAATTTAAAAATATTAACGAAAAAACAATGTCTATACTATCACTCCTCATTAGTATTTTGTGCTCGTTTACAATTTTATTTACACTGTGCTGATCATTTGTAGTATTGGCTGACACTTTGCCATTTGTATTTATGTGATCATTTACGTTCATGTATTTCGAAAGATGAATGAAGTCGATTTATTATTATTATTATTTTACGTAACGTGGCGCTGGTTCAAGCACTATTCCCGAAGCCCCGTGGAGTAAGTGATCATTGGGTCAAAGAATAATGTGTCCTAAGCGCAGTTAGCCAAGAATAACAGCCGTCTTCGTTTATCCGGCTAAGATTTCTGCTTTAGTGCGGCAAGTTTACATGATTTTGAGATTTGAAAGTAGAAAGTAGGAAATAGAAAAATTAATATTATTATCATCATTATCACAAACTCGAAAACTTCTGAATGGATTTTCATCCAGTTTCCACCAATGGACGGGGTGATTGAAGTGGAAGATTTGTGTGTATAATTTATTATTGTTTCGTATGAATTGGTTAAAATGGGATTATGATTGTTAAATATGTCGTGAAAAATTAAGCCAAATGAGAGCTTTCATCAAAAACGCTACCTAATCTCGTTGAGATATAACAATGTATGTTGGAAATGCTTTAAGCAGGTCTACAAAAAAAGCCTGCGATGGTATATGTCTATCATTTATGGATCAATATACATTTTGATGTTTAAAAAAAATTGTATATCACATATTAGGCAGTAATTGGAATGCTTTTTAGAAGGATACGATATCAATCTCTATCAAATTGAATAATTCAGTTAGCTTAAGCATCTCATGCACATTATGATCGTCTTTTACATTATACAATTTGAACTGACAGCTTAGAGTTATGTTAAATTTAATACTGTCGCGCGACAAAATTACTTGCTCATGTGCGAAATCGGGACCATCGCTAGGAATGGCACATTAGAAGGTAAGACCTCAGCTCACACAAGTTTTAATTTCTGAGAGTTGTCGTTCGAAAGAAAAAAACAGATTTTTTTCAACAGATGTAATAGTGAATAATAATCAGTTTTCCTAGGCGAAACACAAGCACAATAGGAAAATCCTTGAGGCGCTCTTATAGCGGTGCCTGTGCGAAAGTAGTGATCCACATTGGATTTGGATTGCTGGAGATCAGATCCATTTGGAAAAACGTTTTCAAGAAATTCATTCCATATAAACGCCGTTCTCCAAATGAAAGAGTTCTTAAACAGTGAAGTTCGAGGTGTACTGCGTGGAACCTCGAAACGATGAGAAGCCACAGTTCATCGCGTATTTCTGATATGTGCCGCTCTTGGTGGAATCAAACGTACCAAGTCACTTGAACACTTCCCGTGAAAGTATCTATAGAAGTATAGGTTGCAAGTAATGTTCGTGTCTCCAATCAGGCGGATGACTCTTTTCTGGATTGAATTCAACAGCTTCAGGGTATGTTTGGGGGCGGAACTCCACACATGAGAATAATATTCCAAAGAAGTTCTGATCCGAGATGTATAAAGTTTTAAAAGTTGCTGAGGTGTGTACAGTTTTCTGGTTCGGAGCAGTGTTCTAAGCTTTTGAGAAGCAGCTTTTGCAATTCCAGCGACATGATTGTGCCAAAACATATTGGTGTCCATTTTAACTCCAAACAAACTTATCGAATCAGAGAGTGGAATTGTTTGACCTGGTCCGGTTCGGAAACATTCATTTTTTTGAGAAAACCATTGCCTGAGTTTTTGGGGCATTGAATTGAATCTGGTTACTTTCACCCCAACTTGAATCCATGGATGATAGAATAACTGTCGTGACTTCAGAAGCACAAGTTGATGGATCTTTAGAGCTGAAACAAACGTCTAGTCAGGGGAAATTTCGAAAATGGTCTTGAAGATCCTCCCATTCAGCTGATCTGTAATGCCAAAATTTGGGCGGCTTAGATTGTTCCCCAACATTTATCGGTAATTCACTCGACACTTAAATGAGTTTGTGTTCAGAAAATTCCAATGGAGACCTTACGGTGACTCTGTAAATTTCTGGATTGGTTGTTAGGTATAGATCCAGCATATTCTCCATCACGGTCAAGAATCCTGATTGGCTCATTCATAATCTGTATTTTTGATTCATGTAAATGTTCAAGGAAGTCTTATAATCTAATTGAAAACATATTTTCCTGGAATGCGATAATGAAAAAGTGTCTAACTGAACAGTTTTCAGGTCTGATATCAAACGAATTGCAGGTTTTTTATTTTCGTCTAATGAATTATTTTCTGCATTGTAAGCACTTATGTTATGGAAGTAAATGCAATTTCCTCAACCTTCATAGAATTCCAACTCGGAACAAACAAGGGTAATTGAATTTGTATTCTCCGTCAGAGTTCTCCGATAAAAATATTTCATTATAGTTTTGTGGAAAGGAATGATAGGATGGATGCACAAGGGAAGTGAAAGTATCTTCTTGCGATATTTAATATTGCAGTGATCCCAGACATGACAAAAGATTTGCAGCACCATTATACGCGGTTACTTCAAAGTTCAAAATGAAAGTTATGATTTCATCAGTATATGTATGTACAGTTTGGAAGATGAAAGAATACACATGCATCATCGATAAAATACGTGATTTAACACATATAGGGACAGGTCGAGCATTACGTAGGTATATTCATTACAATTATTTACCCCCCACCTCCCTTGTCAGCAAAAGTAAGCAAAGGTATAATCCCCCCTCTCATGCTTACTTGAACATTGTTATATGCATGTTTCTTTCAATGTATTCTGTTTTTTTATTGATTAAGGAGCAGTAGTTATAATTCTAGAAATGAGAAATAGATTATGGACATAAGACTTCACTGCACATAATATTCATTTAAACAAACTTTATTGACACGGTATTCAACAAAGAGCAAGGTACAAATATTTTATCTTGAGTAATATTGCGAACAAAACATTCTCATCGAGCCATTCAACATCGTGGTCCATTGAATTTTCAATAATGCATGTAATTTCCCTACTCGATTATAAGCGACTCCTGAACGTAAACAGTATTTGTGGGAATCCCCAAAAATGCATTTTGTTTTCAAACATAGACAATATGTGGGCTGCCATATGTGAAAAAAAGTAAATAACTAGTGACAATCACCATCTAGACCCCCGGCCCCACCCTTCAACCCTCTAGGGCTTACGTAATACTTGAACGGCCCCATGTAGTAAAA
>WOGO01003897.1:0-13794 GCA_015342085.1 Leptinotarsa defecta | reverse complement strand
GTTCTACATGTTCACCTAGAATTATCATTATTAACTGAATGAGTTCAGTAACAACTGTTGTATATAATGCATTGTTGAATTGTATCTGTACAAGAAATGAGGTGAATTTTCAGTTTTCTCAAACCATCCATCAATTTTTGCTTTGTCCCCTTCAAAGTATACCCCGTCAGTATCCCCCCCTCAGCGATCCGGCTATCTCCTGAATCATCGCAAAACGCCGTCCTTCCATGGGTCTCTTCAATCTTGGGAACAGAAAAAAGTTGCAGGTGGGAAAATCTGGTAAATATGGTTGCTGAGGCATGATTACGGTATTTTTTTGGCCATAAAATCCCGACCATGTGGCAAGAACTCCAGTCGTCTTGGCTCTCTTGAGCTCTTCCACTGTGACGATTGGACTTTGGTTTCAATGTCATAACCAAATACCTATGATTCGTCACCAGTCATGACCCCTTCAAGCAAATCTGGGTTGACGTTGACAACATTCAATATTTTTTGAGCGATGCTCATGCCGCGGGCTTTTTAGTCCAAATTCAGTAATTTTGGAGTAAATTTCGCTGCTACACGCTTCATGCCCAAAATTTCCGAAAAAATTGTATATCATGAGCTAACCGATATGCCGACATCAGGCACGTTGGTTAGAATGTATTTTTGCAACTAGCAAATTATGGTAGTCGTCAGAAAATCACCTATTGTTTTATAATTTCCACACAATATAGTACAGCTAGTGGAAATGCAAATATCATAGTGACAAATTGAGAGGAAAAGAGCTGCAATTAACCCAAAGTGTTTGGAAAACTGATTTTCTCATAACTGTTTGAATATCTTTCAACACACTTTATTATCATGAGTACTGCTAATAATTTTCAACAGGTAATAAGTCAGTGACTCAATAACGTCTCCAAATGATTATTGTCTCAAGGGAAACACCTGTAAAAAGAAGTTTAATCATTATACTCATCTATATAAAATTCAATACATCACTCAACTGAACACTGCAATCTCAAACATTACTACTTTCTCTTCACTTCAAATAAACGACACCAAATTGATGGGAACCGAATCATTCTCCCTTTTAATTAAACAAATTGACAATTCATCGTCCGTATGGCTCTTCTATTTGTGGCATAGTTTGAATGCGTGAATTGGTCACATTACCTAATTCATTGATTGCTGGTGATAAATTGCCTCCAAGTTACGAGTCATGACGCTCGCAGATTCGAAGGGAGAGAGCCAAAGCAGTGCGGTACGTGTGGGAAAGGGACTGAGAAAATCTCTGTTGGCAAATTCATGAATTCGATGCGACTTTTGAAAGACTTGATGGGTGAGAAATATAAATCAAAAAAGTCAAAAAGTGTTACGATTCAGGAATAATAGCTATATATAGAGGTTCTTGTTTTATTTTAGGTTATGACCAAGTTAATCAGATACAAATCTCTTCTGTTGAAAATTTTGAGCCACCCAACCTAATGTATGGAAGGATATAAATGATCTCTGAATTTCAAACCAAAAAGCAATCAACTACATGCATTCTGAACTTTCTGCCATAGATGATATCGCAGTAGTTGAATATGGATAAAATAGAAGTATCGCAAAAAATGACTGAGATAATGTCTGTTCGAATGAAGTTTATTGGAAAATCCATAAGCTACGAGTATAAGTGAGTTGACATGGGATTGAAAGTGTGATTTTTAATCAATATTGAGTCTCAAACATTTAATTTCATCGCTACATCCAGTCTCGTGATTGTCGATTCTAATTTTGATACTATCCATAGCCCTGTATCTGACTTTAGAATTTCCGAATATAATCCAAGCTGAGTTGTTGGGACTTATGTTCAAACAATGATTTCTAGAAACATTCATCACGTTTTTTATAACGTTGTTCAAAGAATGATCTTGTGCCAACAAATTTCCTGACATTCATGTGAAATATTTCAAGTGATTTGCCAAAAATTACGTGAGATTTGAATATAATCAAACGTTAAACCGTTTAGTTTCACACATTGCGTTCTATAACTGAGAAATTATTTAATAAAATTTTCTGAGATAAAAACCAATGTGGTGAATTTTATCACATAGATTCATAGTATCGAAAGCTTTTCTTGTCCAATGGTGAAAACCATATGAACATCCGTTCTATAGTTTTTAAGTTTATCACGTTTAGACAGACTGGCAGTTGGACGTCCTGCTTCGGATGGAAATTTGGTCATGTTGAATTTTCAACTGACCAGAGAGATTTATATTTTTGCCCACATTCTGATTAATGGGTCTTAAAGGAACAAATGGTGTATATTCATACTATATTCCTAATCTTCCACTAGGTTAGGTTAGGTCCAAAGTGGGTGGCTCTATTTGAGCCTGTACCGCAACCCGCAAGGGTTTATTGTGGCTCACAACTATTCACACTCGACCAAATTAACCCAGCTTCTCAACGAAGGCGATTAGTTTGTATAGTGAGTGGTCTTTGAGGTCAGATGGTAAGAGTACGGCTCTGCTGAACTCTAAAAACCTGATTCGGTCCCCAGCGGGGCAGGTACAAAGTATATGCTCTGCTGTTCCATCATTTTCCAAACAGAGGCGATTCACACTGTCTTCCGACAGTCCGGTTTTTTGCATATGATGACACCAATGACAGTGGCCTGAAAGAAGGCTTTTTAGACATCGTAGTTCATCCCTACTGCAGTCCAACAACTGTTTGATATCAAGTTTCGAAGTATGAAAAAACGCCTTGGAGTGAGCCAATCCTGGAAGATTCTCCCAAAAGTCCATAAATTCTCTTGCCATCCAGGTTTTCAGTCTTCGTTTGGCAAAGCCCAAACGGATTGCCAATGACAGGTTTTGGTCGAATGAAGCTGCTTGCAGCACCCTCCTTTGCAAGGGAGTTAGCAGCCTCATTGCTTTCCAGGCCAGTATCGCCAGAAATCTCGACCAGAGACAATCTATTGAGTCTTCCTATCGAGCAGAGTCATTTTTGGCAATTTGCTATCAACTTAGACGTTGGTGAGTAGGAGCTAAAAGCTTCCAACGTCGCTTGATTATCCGAGAATATTGACTTGTGAATGAGGTTGGATTCTCCCAATCTCTCCGCACACAATTAAAAGCGTTAATTTCCGCTTAAAATACAGTAGCATAGGTTCCTGGGCAGGTTGATATCTCTGTCCTGGTTCTGCGTCTTAAAACACCTGCACCAGAATCTGAATGTGATTTTGATTCGTCTGTGTACCAACAACTATCTGCTCTCAATATTTCCTTCTCCCGGAGGATCCAGAGTCCTCTCTACTCGAAATCAGTACTTTATAAGGCAGTTCGTATTTGACAGATGGAGGTATAAAGTCAGAGATCATTTCCAGAATGCTGTGACTTCCAGTGTCAACCAACTGTCTGTTGCACTTTAAATTAAATTGATTTGTGCAATTGGCAATGTGCACAAGTCTATATGCAGTCCATCTAGCCTCTCTTTTTAGAGAAATGTAGAGCGGAGATAGATTTAGAAGTATCTCCATGGCCGCTGACGATGTGGCACTGATGGCACCACAAATGGCCAGGTAAGTCAGAGAGCTTCCCCTGAGCAGTTTTCTGTAAAGTCTTCGGTCACCAGTCAATTGGCCACCAGATCATCGGTCTGACAATTATCACATAAATCCAATGGATTAATGTGATGTGATCAATAAAAAGTTTGAGTTGTAAAATAAAAATATTTTTATTTCTAGTTCCTCGCTTTCATAATCAATGTCCATGAGTTTTGATAGTTTCAAAGTTAATTTAGCTGCATTTTTTATTTAAACCTCAACCGCTAAAGGTTATTGGCTATACAATAATTTACATATTGTGTTTTCTTCAATATACTGACTACAATAAGTGAATCAGAAGTAACTTGAAACTCATATTTCATGTAGGAAATTGATGTTTTTCAGAAATTTGAATAGTTTATTGTTTGTCTGACCGTTCTGTAGCACTCTTAGATTTTTTTTCATTTCATTTGCCAATCTCTCATCTGTATATACCAGGCACTCCACCTAAAAAATGTAGAGGTTGAAATTTCAGTTTTTCGATAGCTCAAAGTAGAGGTTAATAATCAGAAGGAGAATCAAAACAATCCCGTCTTCACGAAATTTATACATATATATTTATTGGTCAGAAATTAATGGCAATAAGACATGTTTCGAGTAGAGTGAATCACCCATCTTCAGTACAACAAGAAACACAATTTACACAATTGTAAAACGGTTTGATTTACACCTGAAAATTTTTTACAAATTTTAATGTTACTGATTATAAATACTCCACCCAATCATGTGGGACATAACCATAAGCTAAAGAAAAAGCTTTTAATGAACTGTTTTATGTGTTGATATAAAACAATTCATTAAAAAACTATTGAATGAAGAAACTAAATAAGGCAAAAGTTTTCTTCATGACAAATACTAGCCGTTATAGAATAACAGGGTATGGCAAAACACGCAGCGCAAAATATAACTGCCTGGGAAAGAACTTTTAGCAAATATCCCAAAACAAGTCAAGTTTGATCGCATGGGTGACCAATTCAGGCCCAAAAAATATTTGTATTTTTACTAGTTCGAGCTTCCATTTTCTATTATGATTCTTATATGATTTGAAATGAATGAAAAAACAATTAAAATTAGAATGAATACCTAAAATATCATTTGTATTAGAAAATAGTTGTGGAATTGGCCGCGGTGGTACTGCGCCCGACTCACGATCAGAATATCGTGGGTTCGATTCCCGCCTCGAATAGATATTTTTCTCGAGAGAATTTATCTGGTTGAAGCGGGGATGATTCTGCAACCGTGTTAGTAATCACACGTTAAAAGGTAAAACCTCGTTAGTCCTTAGCTCGCACAAGTTTCTCAACTTTTGAAAGTTGTCGTTCGTATGGGGGCGACAGCTGATTAACGGAAAAACAGACTTACGAATGAAATAATCAAGATGAAAAATGATAATGAGCACAGAGAAAAAATTATTAAAAATACAATGAATAAAAAATTTCTGACCTATAAATACATATTTTTAAATATCGTGGTGACGACATTGTTTTGATTCTTATTCTTTTCGATAAATATTGATTCACAGTTGACTTCAAGTTATATGTGGAGTGGAATGTTAAAGAAGGGCAGGTACGCCACTGTAAATGATAGAACATACGATAATTACAGTCCTGGGATCGGATAATTGCACGCGACTGAAACTTCCTGTATAAACTCAAAGGAATGACTGCAGCTCACCCCATGAACTGCAATTCCAATTCCACAAGTCACGTGTCAGTTGAAAACCTTCAACGGCCGGACACCATAACTCAAAATTTCGTTAAAACTTCCTAATTGCTAATAGAATGTTTTGTCAATAGATTCCATTTATACCGCTAGGAGCGTGTTTATTTTGATACGGTTTAATTCGAAACGAATTCGTCAATTTTAATGTTTTCCGCCCGACGGTGTTGAATATTCATTGAGGATTTTTGTTTTTCCACCCTGGGAAAACATCGAATGGTGTCGTATTTTCGTGACAAACAATTGTTTGCTAACACTTCAGAGGACAGGTTGCGATACGTAGGTGGATATTGACACCTGGATCAATAAAATGGTCGGAAAGAAACATGAAAGGAATTGAAAAAGCGAGTGTATGGCAAATAAATGAGGCAGGTTTTCAGATTCGATGAATATCTTTCATTTATTTGATACAACAGACAATTCTCGTCCAAAGCGGCAGTGTGTTATTTTGTCTGTAGTTAATTCAAATGAATATTCAACGAAAAAAACTGGAAAATACATTGGGTCCAGGTATTATCATTAATCTTTTTTCAGAAAAACTAACTATTCAACTAATACGGCAAATCATAATATGAAACAACCCATCAAAAACTATTCATATTATCATACTATCCTGCCAGGGCAGGAACATTTTGCAAAAGCATCTCAAAATAAGTCGAATTTGATCGCATGGGTAAGTAACCGATTCAGACCCAAAAAACATTCTTATTTATACTAGTTCGGACTTCCATTATCTAATATGATTCGAAATATTTGAACTTCTTTAAACTTCCTTTCCCTGTGTTTGTTCTCAAGTTGGGACCACTTGATGTTATGTTGATGAATCCAAATATGCTCTGCTACTAGGCATTATCAAAAAAATCTTCTACAGAATAGTTACGCCAAAGCGATAGTGTAAAAGACTTTAGCTAGAAGATTCTCTCAAGGAAGAGAAATCGTCACAACCAGTGCTTGACCTTCGCTACGTCAGAGAATGGGGAATATTCCTCAATTTGGGTTATTACACCAAATATAAGTTTAAACAAAATAAAGTTGAGTTTAATTCATGAGTTTTTCAAATTCACCTCGAAAAGTATTCAAATTGATGTTTCGAATGTTGGATTTTCATTTTTAACGGGATTTGTTTCTAATTCACATATTAGCAACAGCGCCTATATCAAGTTGAAATAATTTATACGTACCTAGATATTCTACTTTAAAAAAGGAAAATTATCTTTATAAATCTACAATTAAGGCAAAATATAAATTATAGTTCAATACCACCTCCATAAGCCACATAAACAACAGTTGTTTTGTTATTTATTTACATAGAGGAAGTTGGTTAGGTGCACAAAATGTCATATGTCACTGAATGCATCGAAACTCGGAACAAAAGTAAACAGAACATCACACCTCTGAAATATATCATCTTTGTTTATCTCTTAGAAGTAACAGATTCATTGTCCTTTATTAGCTATAACCGATGTTGCCAAATGGTGAAATAGAAACGAATCCCTTTAAATGTTGAATGCATTATTTCATTCCTCTTATTTAAGTATTTAAATAATTTTTCAAAGAAAAAGGTTGAAATGATAAATTTAAAATGCGTTGTTTTAGAGCTCTTTTATGAAAACTACTTGATTTTCGTCAGGAGGAACAGTCCCCATTGGTATACAAGTCAACACTCAACATCAATTGGATGTCGGTTCTACCAAATTTATCGTTGAAATTTATGATGCCTGGATTTTTCTGAAAATAAATTCTACTTGGTTATTGCCACCCCAACCGAATAATTTATTAAGATAAACAAAGATAAGCATGCTGGCGTTTGGTCTTTGCTAATAGGTCATTTATGTAAAATAAAAAAATTGCATGAAAGATTTAAAAATTTGCCTGAAACCGGTGCTATTTTAAGATTATTGGATAGAATATCTTCACCCTTGTTAAGCCGACTGAACCACTTTGGATCTTCACAATCATTTCTAGTACACAATTTTAGGCCAATTTTCTACTTACTCTATTCCAGAATTTTTGCTTTTCATTCATTAGTGAATGTCATTCTTTTAAACATTCTTTTTTGCTTCCCGTTTGAATTAAATATTTGGGTGACAACCTCTGGCACACATGGCAGAAGCGGTAATGATTTTTTGGAAACATTCTTCGTATGTGGGAGAGAAAAATATATTAAGAATTTCAGGCCCATTTCAAGTTGAAAATAAATTGATGGATGTAGCCGTTACTACGTGGTAGGAAATCGTCCTATAGGACGGAACTGCAGTAACGTTACTTACACCATTTCAGGTTCCTATTTCCCTTATAGTTAATTTCCCATGTGTGGTTTAAAAAAATCATTGGTTTCTACTAACTCTGCTGTAAAACTGACACAACCAAAACGAAATTTTTGGAAATTTTTGCTACTTTCTAGGCTCCTTCATTACTACTGTATTGAACAATTTTTTGCTCCCCGTTAGAAATCAAAATTTTATTGATTATATCATTTCCTGAAGACGCCAAGTTGGTTGGTGAAACGCGCATTGAGAAAAGTATTGCAGTTCTGGTGCTTGGGAACAGTGCTTGTTTCGAAATTATCATCAGCTTTCATCAATTCCAGGAAAATTCAGAATTAATGTTTGAATCATTGAAACGCTATATTGAAGAATATGCTCGACATTTTTGTCAATTTTTTTTTCAACAAAAATCGTAAAAGTTAATCCACAAATTGAATGTTGTTAAGTCTAATGCTGCCTAACAACTAGGTCATTGATAAGGTTACTTTTTCCTAGTTTCCACAAAAATTTTTTAATTGATTTTATTCTTTAAAGGGCAATTCGAACTTCTCTTCTAAATTGCATATATGTTAACTCTTTTCCTAATGAACCTTATAATATTCTCAGTTTGGATCTTCTCTCAGTCAAGATAGGAAGATATTAAAAAGGCTTTAAAAATATTTTAATAAACATTTCTATACAAGAAGTTTGCTTGAAAAAGAAAATCTTTGAAATTTGTAAGTTGCGGTGTAGTTTAATATAATGAATACATATTCCAAATAGAATATAATCAATTTTCTTTCAGATTCAGTTCAAATATTTGGAAGTGTTCATCCGTTCCTGAACAACGACAATTATGAGAATATCAACACAACAACTAACAATAACATGAATTGGAGTTCAAATATTACACTCAAAAAAATGCAAAATCAATCAAAGAAAGTGTAGAAAGTCCATTGCTCTTTCTGAATTTAAGAAAGTACCAGCAATAATGTTTACAACATACAACATAACCCCAAAATCTCTCTTACCTCAGCCAAGGCGTTAATATAAAATGAAGACGAGTATGTTTGCGGCGGAAAATTCGTAGTAGAGTCCGACATAATCACTGACACAATTATGCACACTTTCACCGGCAATCAGACCGAGTTTTCTCGAAAAAACAACGCGAAATAGTTTTTCAGCTGAAACGCGACATCATCTTGACACTTCGAAGAATTTCTGTGCGTTTGTTTTGTTTGCTGCGATTGCGTCTATCGAGAGCTTTCGATATTCAAACACGCAAGTCCCGATGCACTGGGATATGCGACAGTTGATTGAATAAGGCCGGCCGCACACTATCAATTGTATTCATGCATCTTTTTAATCACAAAAACTTATAGTTATCCAAATATGTATGAGGAAATTGAAAACTGTCTAGTTTACTGGAGAAATTAGTTTTTGAAGAAACAAGCTTGTTGGCTTTTTACTCCTCCATTTTGATAAAAAAAGTTGGGGGAAGCTTCCAAAGTTCTTCACAAAGATGTGTGGATCACGCATAAAATTTACTTTCACATATAAACTAAAGGAAAAAAACATCTCGTTACAATTACTTCCAATTGAAAATTGAGTTTTACGAAAGAAAAAATACTTTCGAAAAAAAGTACATATGAGCATTGAATTACGAAAATCACTTTTTCCTGTTCAGTTTGTATTTCCAAAGATTCGTTTAAGAATTGAATCAGATATCATTCACAGGAATGCTACGCAATACATATCGTAAATGAAAGAGTTACAATATAAAATTTCACTTACATGATGATGAAGAGCTTTTTTTTGAGTTTGTATCTGAAATTAATTTCTATGCACGATCTACACATCTTTGTTAAGAATCATGACAATTTTTTTATATTTTGAGTCGGGTACAGTTTCGTTTTCTCTATGGAAAGAATCATCTTTTGAGGGTGAAAAAAACCTCAGTTCCTCATTATGAGTGAGTACTGTTAGTTTACTAGGTTTTATTTGGTTCACGTTGGGTTTACTAATTTTTTTATATATTTATTGATAACTATCCAAACAAATAAACCCGTCTTAACCTGTGTTTCATATTTGCATTTATCCACATGTAGGGAATGTTGAAGACCGGAAATGTCTAGTGTTTTTTTTATTTTCCAATTTCAAAAACTATTCGGTTCAGTTTCAGTAAGTTTTTTGTTTTCAACTCATAACAACATGAAATTGACCAAGTACCTTTTAACAGCCACTCACTCAAATATTTGGAAATAAATAGGGAACATCCACGTCTCCTAACGTTCCTACATAGTAGAATGTGGCAAACAGAACCGTTAAAGTCGACATACCTGATCTGAACATGGTTTCGATTTCATTGTCTGGTAGCCAGAAATTATCCTGTTTTCAAATTAACGTTGACGACAACGACGACATCGACCGCGATATTCTGCTGGAAGATCGGGTTCACCGTATCCTCAGAGAAGATGACGATGATAACATCCGCCCGGCTTCTGTGGAAGAGCTGAAGGGTTATATCAAGGCCGCAAAGGCCAAGGAAGCTCCGGGGCCGATTCATTAACAAATAAGTTCTTGAAAAGGCTTCCGGAAAACTGCGTCGAAAACCTACAAAATATAATTAACAGCTCGTTGAACCTCAGATACTTCCCCAGAAGATGGAAGCATGCGATCGTCGTCATGATCCCAAGACTCAACGAAGAAGTTGAGGACTGAAATGTTCTGCCTGACGAACAATTCTGCTTCAGCAGAGAACACTCCACTGAGCTACAGGCACTGAGACTGGTCGAAAACACCATCGCAGAGCAGAAAAGTGCATGTCGTGCTTTTGGTTATCTCGAAGGCCTTCGACCATGTATGGCACGATGGCCTTCTGCCTAAGCTAATCGCGTTCGACCTGCCTCGGATCCTGATCTAGTGGATTGGGTCTTTCCTGACAGACAGAACATTTCAGGTTAGAGTAGAGGGCTCTCTGTCTGACAACAGAGAGATCCTCGCTGCCACAGGGGGCCGTGCTCTCCCCACGTTGTACTCACTTTACACCAGTGACCTTCCGAGGTCAGAGCGTGTGAAGATATCTCTATACGCCGACGACACGGCTCTCCTCTCATCTTTCATGGGTCGGGAGCTCGAGATCGTCTACATGCAACGTGCATTGGACGACCTCGAGCGCTGGTACTTCGAATGGAAGATCCGAGTGAACCCGGACAAGACTCAGGCGATACCCATGGGAAGATTATTATCTTTACCGGCCAGAAAAGTGAGAATCTCTGAAAGAGAGATCGACTGGCAAGCGCGGGTAAAGTACCTTGGTCTTCTAATACACCGTAGGCTCACCTGGAACCTGCACATTATGTACGTTAAATCAAGTATCGAGGACCGGATAGCCGTACCCTCTGATCAACAGAAGATCAAAAATGAGTCTTAAAAACAAAATTACCATCTATAACACGATGTTCAAGCCTGTCATCATGTATGCTTCAAGCGTCTGGGGACAAGCGGCTCCGTCTAACATCTCCATCCTGGAGAGATTACAAAATAAGCTAATACGGATGATTGTCAATGCTCCGTGATTCGTGCGGAATGAAGCCATCCGCAGAGATTTGCAGCTGCCTTCCATCCAGCAGTCCATTCAGTCGAGGACTCGGCGAGTTTTTGATAGCACGGAAACTCAAGTAAATCCGTTATTTGAGGAAGCTATAGATTATGCTGTAGACAACCCCTCCCGATATAGAAGGCACCGACACTCTGTCGAATGAGGGCCTCATATCCCCCGTTAACGGATGAACAAATTTTTCATCCATCCCACCCCAGCCAGGTAGGGGTACCCCGTGAAGGACGGTACTGATGTCTGAGGACTTTCATACCGCCACCATTTGAACTGAGGATGAGCTTGGTCAACTTGTCCAGGATTCCGATGTTAGATTTATAGTATCTTCACTTGTTTTGTATACTCCCGGATTTGTTTTTAGATTATATAGGTATTGAGACCTGAGGTCTCCTCGAGAGTATCTTATAGAATATCAAGGCTTTGTAAGGGTCTTTTGTATTGATCCAGAAAACCTGATTTCCTTGTCCTTTAGAGGCATTTTTAGTTTGTCGTGTCATCCGTGTCATATCTTTATTCCACCAGGAAACATTCCTGTTTGATCTACCTATAGTTGACGGTGAGACAATACTCGTTGCATGTAGAGATGATAATATCTCCCCAAAAACGGTCTACTGTTAACTATAAATCTGTAGGATGTTTTATTATAAGGCTGTTTATAAGTTTTGATGTCATGTGTTTTTGTAGCTCCGTATCTCAATAAATATATATTCTACTGTGTCGTGGTATATACTGATCGATGGAGAATTTTATACTCTGTACATTGAGGCTGTGATTTTTTTTCAAATTTCGATTTTTCGTCTCTTTTCAGCTTATTATTTTATAATGTCGTTCAGCGATTTTCTGCCAATTACCGAAACAGCCCGAAAAATCAACCAGGCATTTGGCAAATATGGTGTTAATGAAAGCAATGTTTGACGTTGGTTCACGAAATTTCGTTTCACATTCCTCGAAGATGAGCCCCGAAGTGGTGGAGCTACAGTAAACCAGGACAAGAACTGGAGAACCCTAGTGGATACTCACCCATCACAAATGATGCGTGGGATGGCAGAAGAGCTGGGCGTCAGCTCCCATGACAATGAAAAATGGGTGCCCATGAATTGAACCATCTTCTTTGTTTTTGCATAAACAAAATAATCTGTTATGGATCGGATCATCCGTGTGATGAAAAGTAGATCCTCTACGACAACAGGAGACAACAATAGGCAGGGATTGGATACCGATGAGCCACTCATGCACTCCTAAAGACAAAAAAACGCAAAAAAAATAGTTACTGTATAGTGGTCAGCGGCTGGTGTGATTCACTATAACTTACTGCAACTAGGCCATACCATCACAGCAAAGTCCTGAATCTGTATCTGTAGATTGGGGAGGGTGAGTGTAAGCCCACAGCACTTATGCCACATGTGTCCCATTGTACATCCTCCCGAGGAATGGTCCTCCTAGGTCATCGTCCATCCTGTCCTTTCCAGAAAGATGGACAGGTCACAGCAGCTGGTTCTGGTCAACAGAAGAGGTCAGATCCTACTTCACGAAAATGCCCTTCCACATGTTTAACAAATCCCTGTTCGAAAATTAAACCAATTAAGCGTCAAAGTTCTTTTGCCTCAACCACCATACTCCCCACACCTCTCACTAATTGAATACCATCTTTTCAAACACTTCGACGACTTTCTCACTGGTAAAATCTTTGCCAATCAGGATCAGGCAAAAACGGCCTTCGTCGATTTCATCGAATCCCAAGCACACAATTTTCATGCTCACATTAATAGACGTCTGTTACATTGGCAAAAGTGCACTGATTCAGATGGTGCTTATTTCGATTAAATTGAATAAGTTTAAAGAAGACTCATGAAAACGGACAAAACTTTTGAAACAACCGAATTCAAAACCCATCCAGTCTGAACAAGTTTCCGGGTGGGCCCTATAGGCTTCCCAGTTTGTTTTCCGGTGGTTTTGATAAGATACGATTAAAGTATGAGACCCTCCGATTTCAACGTTTATATGCCGATGATCTGAAACTTTCCTTATGAGATATATTTCAATTCTCAACATAGATGCATATAAATGTAATAACCATGTTGTGTATCATCTTCCTACTTTTCGTATTAATAAAGGTAAGTTTATTGCCTACGTTTAAAATATCTTAGTTATTATTCATGAGAACTTTCATTGGTGTCACAGCTTCCTCAGGTCAGGTGTGCATTGGCATCTCAGCCAATTATGAGCTGTGATCTAACTCGTCAACACTAACTCGTCAACATCTCTGATTGATAGCATTTCCTGACTATCCTAAGAAAAGCACGATGATCCAAGACAGTTCCCTTAACCTTTCCCCACCAGACATCTTTAGTTTGACCGCCATTAAGTCCCTGGTATAGTCGAAGTAACCGATATAGTAATCTTAAAGGTGTCGGCGAAGTCAAAGGCCAAAAAACCAATACAAAGGAATTATGACGCAACGAATTAGTCCACATGGACTGAAGAATTGGCGGTTCGTATTGGATAAATTTTACTAACCGAGTTTTATGATTGGCTGAAGAGTCATAAAATTAAATTCGAAGTCATGTTACGGTGACCAACAGAATGTAGCGATGAGTACCGCCGTCGTGTGTGTTATTAAACGAGAACTGCTGGAAGGTAGGGGT
>WOGO01003896.1:0-13799 GCA_015342085.1 Leptinotarsa defecta | reverse complement strand
AACTTCAAAATGATTTAAATATTTTGTATGAATGGTGTAAGATTGTGTAATTGTTTGGATCTCAATCTCAGTAAATGTCAATTCATTTGTTTCAATCGCACGCAGTCACCTGTTACCTACCATAAATTCCCTCCCAATACAAAAGTGTAAATGAAGTCAAAGTTCTTGGTGTTACATTCGATACTAAACTATCATTTTCTTCGCATATTACTAAAATCACACTGAAATCTTATAAACTTCTAGGTTATGTATCCAGGTTAAGCAAGGATTTTTCGGCTAATACTTTGAAAATTCTATTCTGTTCCTTAGTGAGATCAAATTTGAAATACGCCTCTATTGTATGGAGTTCTTCTTATTGTAGTCACAAACTGTCACTAGAAAGAATTCAGAATAAATTTTCAAAAACTGTCGCTTTTAAATTAGGAATGCAAGTAGGTCTTTGCCATAATCGTGACGTTCGATCTATTCTTCATTTAACTCCTTTGGAAAATAGGCGTATTCAAACAGATTTACTTTTTTTATATAAAATATTGTCAGGGCACTTTTATTGTCCTGAACTACTCAGTTTGATTAATTTCAAGGTGAAGCAACGTGAAACAAGGGATGATACATCTGTCTTCATGGTGAACAGGCACGTAATAAACTATGGACGCTATATAGAACAGGATGCCAAGAATTATGCATTTTCTATTCAATTATGTTTTACTAGGTTGGTTGTTAATGCGATTATATATAATTTTCAGTTAGTTTTTACTGTGTAGGGTACTAATTATATAATTTTGTATTCAATCATTGTAAAACAGGGGGTTCCCATTTATACTGAATAAATAAATAAAAGAAGGTTCAAGACAATATGGATCTCTGGGGAGCACCGACAGCGTTGATGCGATTTTCTGCTATTGGAAAAATGAATCGAAGAATTTGCATCAAATTTTGTTTAAATTATTGAACTAAGTGCTCGAAATTTTGACAGTGGGGTGGCAGGTATAAACAGGTTAGTCGATGTTCAAATATTTGAGCAGAGTAGACTCGTATTTGTCAACAATATCCGACCTATTTGACGAGGCTAGACCCAACACCAATACGTCGCGTATTCTTTTCTATTTCTTGAAGTCCAGAAAATGTATCTATTCGAATAAAAAAAGCTGTATTATACAAATTCGATTATGATACCGAGGTTTCTGGATATCATATATAAATTATTGGTATTGAAATGAAGGGTTGTTGTCTCACTTTCGACAGGTTATGTGAATCAGTGAAATGTGGCAATTCATTTTCCATTTTGATCCCTTGTATCTGTTAATTATATTGGTGAACATTATTTGAGTTTTCTCAACAGAGTCAGGGTCTAATTACTGCCATAATTATGAAATCAAATTTAACCTGTGGAGCATTTGTGCCAAGTTTCAATATTCAGTTACAGTCATGTTCAAATATACGATTCCATTGGTTTCATTCGAGTTTGAGGACGCTGAGTTGTTTAGTATTTGTTTGGCAGCCATCAATAACGAACGGTTTCGGTGAATTTGTGAAAATGGAGAAGATTGGTCATCGTTATGTGGTATAGTCGAAGTAACTGGTATTGTGCATACTTGAAGTGTCGACGCCCTCAAAGGCCAGAAAAGCCAATACAGAAAAATAGAGCCGCTGTCAACTAGTTCACGTGGACTGAAGAATTGGCTGTTCGTATTGGATGATTTTTACTAACCAGGTTTTATGATTAACTGAAGAGTCATAAAATTAAATTTGAAGTCATGTTACAGTGACGAATAGAATGTGAGGATGATTATACCCGTCGTGTTGTCAATGTTCAGTTCAGGAACTGATCGCGATTTGAGTGTTGGAATATGATATTGGTGCAGTTATAGTTACTTAAAATTTATGTTATCTGTTTGAAATGTGGCGTCCTTGAACAAGTACTAATAGTAATAACGAGTGTGATAACAACGCAGAATTTTTCATGTGTAGTGATTCCAATAGCGATGGCAAACAATGCGAAAAAGAGATACCAGTGAATAAGATTCAGATGCATTTGAATATTGAAACACAGAGAGTATGTTACAATGTATATAAGAATCTACATTTCAAGTTCGGTTTCGAGTGAAACAAACTATTACAAGCAACATCATATTCGACCGAAATTCTTTTCTCAACTGTAAGTAAAATAGTCAAAAACAAACCTTATGAACGCGACGCGAACGAACGCGATGTGATACGGGAATACCAAAACCTTTAGATGTTCATCATATAAAATCATTGAAAAAAAAATATACGACTTTTACAAAAGCAATAAGATTCCCACAACTGAAATTATAAGGAAGAAATTGAATACTTCCGGCCATAACGTGAGCTGCTGTGACAAAACTCTTCAGAATTAGATAAGGAAACTAGGATTCAGGTTTAAAATAATAAACAAACGTCAAGCAGTTATGGAAAGATAAAGAATAGTGAAATTGCGTAACAAATACTTAGAACAAATAACTAAATATAGACAAGAATAACGGCAAATTTTCTATTTGGACGAAACTTGGTTACGAATGGGTGGACTGATAGTTCGAAAATGTGTACGCCTAACATGCCTGCAAACAAAGAATCGCGACTATTAATTGTGCATTGCGGGGGAAGTGAAGGCTGGGTTCCGAATTCTTTGAAATTATGTGGAAAAAACTTGAGGACTGCAATGTTGACTATCATAAGAACATAGAAGCTAATATTTTTGAGGAATGGTTTGAAAACACATTGATTCCAAATTTGGATGCGAATAGTGTAGTAGTTCTTGACAACGCTTCCTATCATTCGCTATAAAGACAGCAAAACAGTTCTTATTATAAATACGGTATCGAAATTATTGAACGTCTCTGGACAAAGTGTATAGAGCTGCAAGGAAGTTATGTTGAGAAATTAATACATTTTTTTCCGAACTTATGTTTTCTTTGATGAGCCAGGTACTAACTAGACCACGTATGATTCAAGAATAATTACAGCTAGATGTTAATTTCTTGGCTATCAGTTTTGTCGCTGTTGAGAAGAAAAGTTTTATCACTGTAAAACTTTGTTTTCATATCCTAGCCTTCAGTTTTTCCATCATTTCGTCGGTTTGAAGGAAATAATCCATGAAATTTTGGTTTCTTCTGTTATCACTCTCGATAGTTTTCTCTTGTCACTTGATTTTATCCATTTTCTGACTCTGGGTTTATTGATGATACCAGAAAAAAGTTTTGCATCCATGATCCAAGACCGCACCGTGTTGTTTCACCATATAATGTTCCAATTCAATTGATTATCATGTGTTACATCTTCTCCCATCATTGCTCCGTTCAAACTGAGCAAGCAATAGGTTGACTTCGATCATAATATTTCATTCGTAGGTCCATGTGCAAGTTAGTTTCAGCGCTTTAGCCACGAATTAATGAAATCAGTTGCAGTGTAGTCCATCATTAATTACTGGTAAGTAAAGTTGAACCCGATGGAATCAACTCCTCTCTCGTCTTGTTCCACACCGAAATCCAAACCGCCCCTTTCGATTTGATTTGGCACGTTTCACCCCTAGTTAACACAGTTCTAGTGCATAATCTACATGGTCGTGAAAAAGCAATCAATTAAAACAATAAAGTATTCCGGGATGTTTTTCATTCTCATCTTAAGGGCGGCCAACATTTTTAGTGGTTTTCCATGTCGCTACGGCTATTACTGACATTGGATATCATCCCTCTGCGCTGGCACTCCATCATGCTTGCCTGTCTCACACGTTTCGAGTAATACCGGTTTTCCGTATATCCCGGGAAGTTGGGGAAGTTTGAGAGCGCGAGAGGTGCGTTTTGAAGATATCTACATCTGGTGACCACCTTAGACAGTTCCTATTCATTTTATTGCTATTCTTCAAGGCGGGTTGAACGGCACTAGATTTTTCTGGTTTCCAAAATCGAATGTGCTGCGTGGCCTTTGAAACGTGTTTTAATGGCTCGCTTAGTCTGACCGATGTACTTTGTGTTTGGCTACTTCTAATCACTAAGACATCCAAAAATGGTAACTCCTTGTTGCTTTTAATTCCATATTCAAATTCAGTATTCGGGGATCTCTTAAGAGCCAAAACAAAGCCATCTTTTTGGTTTCTTTGTGTCAAAAAACTTCATATTCATCATCTATATCTAAATGTGCATTCGCAGCCGATGTCCTGGAATCCAAATGGAATGACGAGACAAGTGTGCTGCCGTCAGCAGAGCTATATATTGGATTCTTGGATCCTTGATATTGATTATATTAGATTAGATTTTTCATTGGTCAGGTTATTACACCTTAGTGCTATGGCAAGTAAATAGATATATAAATGTAAAAATAAAGATACATAGGGACAGTACCTACATTGACGATAGTCAACGCATCATAGTAAGCATTATCTGAGAGATGTTTTTTCAGTTTCCGTTTGAAATTAGCGAGAGTTCTAGTTTCCATTGATTGGGGCAGTGAGTTGTACAATGATATGTTTGAGTTACATCTCCTTGTTATTTCTAGTCTTTGGTATTATACGAATGGTTGTTACCGTTTGTAGTAAATTTTTCAACAGTGAATACTATTGGAGCATTTGAAGGCCAAAATTGCGGAAAAACAACCCCATTAAAATAAAAAAAAGGTGCTTCATCAAGACAATTCACAGTGTCACAAATCAATGAAAACGATGACAAAATTGCATGACATGGAGATACATTGGTATATGGGAACATTTGTGATTTTTCGTTTTTATTCGGAGAAATGAGTCGTTGTGCTCCTTTCGGCTGCAAAGAAATGGGAGTTTATAAGTTTCCTGAAGATACTGTTATGAGAAGAAAATGAGAAGAATCTTTGAGGATAGTAAAGTTCAAATGTACTGATCATTCAAGGTTATGTGGTGAACATTTCAAAGATTTCAAAGATTCATATTTTTCCAATATAGATGTTATAAAGATTTTGTACTACACGTTAGTCAGATCGAAACTTGAATTCGGATCAGAAATTTGGTTAGGAGAATATCAAACTCCACTTTTCGAAGTGGGAAAAATTCAAAACAAATTTTTAAGATTTTTGTACTACAAAAAAAATCAATTTAAAAATAAGTAACTCTATACATGGATTCTTGAAGATGATCACTTGGTGATCGAAACACGTGTCGATGTGTTGAAATAACGATTTGGTGTTGGGAAAAAACTCCAGTAATATTAATTACTACACCGAAGGTTGCAAACAGTGCATTACAAGTACAATTTCGAATTGAAAAATATATGAACTCAGTACCTTTAAATACCAAATGAAAATGTTACCGATGAAAATAGAATATATAAATGAATGAATAAGAATAAATAAAAAAATTAAAGAGAACTCCTCAATTTCAGTCATTTTCACTCAAAATACCCATATATTATTATTTATTATTTATTTATTATTATGTTTTCACTAAAAAAATTTAATTTTTCAAATCAACAGACACGTTCAGTTTGCATCTCTGCAAACATCATAACATTAAAATTAAAAAAAAACACAAAAATTATTTTTCATCGTGCAAACATATGCACTACAAGCATTTATGCTCAGGTAATTTCTGTACAGTAGGTATTATATAATCTATAACAACAATATAAATTGCATAAATGACAATTATGGAATGAATAAAGTTTGATTTGATTCAAATATATTGAAGACAATTTCCCAATACCAGAACAAAAATTACGGTCTCTCGATGCGCTTTCACTAACCAAGTTAGCATCCTTAGGAGATCATTATGACTAAATGTTACTACTATGTTAGTGTTTTTATATCCTAGTCGTCTAACTACTATCTGTTATTGTTCCTACGCTGAACTAATTGTTTTTGCAATATCTCTAATATATTATGTATTTCCTCTATGTTAGTGATCATTTCTGATGATTATCAGTTTTCCATTCAGAATTATTACGTATGAGACCAAACAAACAAAACAAATTAATTTGAATATGCAAGAGGTATAGTACAGAAAACTTTTTTCAAAAATAACTAGCATTTTATCAGTTGTTTACTGATTTCGAAATGGAAAATGATGAGAGAAGGTGTTTTCAATGGATTAATTTTACGCCAGAGGTTCCAGAATGAGTTTCGTTTCTGACATGGTGGTGGACGGACGTGCCGATAGCGACCGTTCACAAAGAAGGTACGCGGACGCCATTGTTGGAAGTGGAACTCAGTTCATGTTGTGTATGTCCGCCGTTATAACGTGCAAGCAAAAGTTAAAAAAGTTATTGTAAACATTGTTTTAGTGGTTTTATTTAAATAGTGCTCCCATTCACGCCGGTTGGAGGCCGGAGCGGACCGGATGTCCACGTGGGAGTGCTAAAGTGGAAGGGTTACATAATATCTACCCCCATTCATGCCGGTTGGAAGCCGGGGTGGACCGGCTTCCAACCGGCCGGTCCACCCCGGAGAAGAAGAAGAGTTTTGTTGATGCAGGATACAGTGTGGTATATACGTACTACGTAGTGAGTGATAGTGTTTTTTCGGGCATATTATGTATTTATATTGAACATTAATGGTAAAGTAATGATACCCAAGCATTTTCAGAAAAAATTATCATAATTATTCGTCAATATCTTTCAATTTATTGCGATGAATAGCCTCAAATTTTATGGGGATGCTAAGCCTCCCTTGTCTCCTCTGACGAGCCGCCGCTGCGTACTTGTAAGCCCTAGGAAGCTAAAATTTGGTTTATAGCTGCTTCTTACGTTTCAGATGCGCACTAAGAAATAATTTTCAGATATTTCAACAGGGACTCCCCACGCTCTTAGGAGAAACAGGGATGTGTTTACATATGAAAATTACCCTGTCATCACACCGTACCGCTATGTTTCCGGAGGCTGAAATCTTGTACTCGTATGTAGGTTCGTTTTATGTTGTAGATGTGCAATACGGAAGGATTTTTAAATATTCCAACTGGAGTGTCAGCCGCGAGGGAAAAAGTGAATTCATGAAATGAAGTTACCTTTTCTTCACTGTTTCTCCGTATCGGGTGTATTTTCGGAGGATGTATATGTAGGTTCGCTCAATATTGTAGATGTGAATAATAAAAGAATTTTCAAATAAGGCGCCACCTGCGGGGGAAAAAGGTGTGTTCATAAAATTATTTTTAATACATTCTTTATCTTTTACGTCTATGATGTAATCAGTAGAGTCACTAAATGCATTCACTGAGCGCTGTCAAGGGGTTAGCCAGCTATATTCAACGCATCCGCTCCTCCTTCAAATCAAAGTTATTCTACAAGAAACTCATCATGTCGGTCGGTCGGTGGAAATAGTATGGGTTCCTTCTCATATTGGTATTCTCGGCAACGAAAATGCAGATTTTGTTGAACGTAACTCATTTGACAACCCCGAAGCGATAAATATACCGAAAATATATCATGAGTATCTATAGTGTTCGATTTGAATAAAAATATCGCAGGTTTGGACAGAAAGGTGGCAAAAACTAACTACGAATAAATCATTCAAAATAAATCCCAAATTGACCAAACAAACTTAAGCAGGAGAGATCAAGTCACCATAACTCATTTAAGAATCGGTCACATTAGAATCACATATGAGTATTTATTCAAGAAGCAAACTCCCAAATCATGTGACTTCTGCAATACACCGCTGACAGTGGAACACATCCCATGTCTTTGCCCCTACTTCCAAGAAGAACGAAAGCTACTGAACATCAGTGAGAACATAAAGCTTACCTTAAATAACAATGTTGAGAAAACTATACAGTTAGTTAAAAAAATCAATGTATTCAGTCAAATATGAAATTCATGTAATTATATATGATATTGTAATGTACCCCGCTAATAACCTTCTGTGGTTGATGCGGTTTTGCTGAAATAAAAAAAAGACATAGCGGTTGTGGCGGAACCAGGCCAATTATATGTCGCTCTTCCAAGAGTAACCTCTGAAGAAAACATGTTTGTATTGTCTACTGACAAGAAATATGTGAACGTTGTATATAAAGACATTCTGTTGTATATTTAGTATCAGCATTGCACCCTTGTGGAGCCGGGGCACGTCGCTAGTATCTTTATAATTCTCTATCCTGAAAGTTCTGCAGTTGTCAGTTTCCGTTCAGAATACGTTTGTTGTGTAATTTGATGCAATTGAATAGCATCTCCATTAATTTACTAAGTCAATAGTAAGGGAACATCCAGATGCAATATTCCCAACAAAATGGATTCGAAACAGTAGAACAATTAAATGGCCAGCTCGACTCCAGACCCCAATCCTTTAGATTTTCAGTCTAGGGAGAGCTAGTAAAGATTTCGACCATCCTGAACAAAAAATGAGTTGCATGTAATAGCTTTACAATCATCATGTTAAAAAATTCCCACAGACATCTCTTATGCCTTCAAGGAGGTTGTCAATTTGAGTATTTATTGTAGTTTGTCATGCTGCAGACTTCAGATGTTTTCCAAAAATTAATCATGAAATAAATTATTTTTCTGTTTGATTTTTGGCACTGGTGCTAGTTATTTTAAATGAAACGCTATCAAAACATCAAGTGTTATATATGACCCAATTGTGATTTCATCGCTTCATCAATATTTGTAATGAAAAATATAGAACTGCATTTGAAAAAAAAATGGAAGGTCGTCGTGTTGACATGAAACGTTTATTCTAAGATTTATTGTTACATCACTATAGTGCATTTTGGCATTTTGAATACAATGAAACTTTTTAATTTCATTTTATATATTCACTTGCGAAAGTAGCGATTCACATTGGATTTGAATCGCTGAGGATTAAATCCATTTGGAAAAAAATTCTCAGAAAATTAATTTCACATAAACGCAGTTCTTCAGATGAAAAAGTTCTTGAACAGTGCAGTTCGAGGTGTACTGAGTTGAACCTAAAAATGATGAGCAGCCACAGGTCGTCGCGTATTTCTGATATGTACAGCTCTTGGTGAAATCAAATGTGCCAAGTGACTTGAACACCTTTCGTGAAAGTATCTATAGAAGAGAGACAAATCTTCAACTTTTCTTCGATGTTCCAGGCTATCAAGGTTGCACGTGATGTTCGCGTCTCCAATCAGGTGAATGGCTCTTTTCTAGGTGGAATCCAGCAACTTCAGGATATGTTTGGGGGCAGAGCTCTACATGAGAACAATACTTCAAAGAAGGTATGATCTGAGATTTATGAAGCATCGAAAGTTGCTGAGGTGCGTACAGTTTTCTGGTTCGGAACAGTGTTTCAAAATTTAGAGAAGTAGCCCTTGCAATTCCAGCGACATGATTGTGCCAGATTGTGGTATCTATTTTAACACCCAACAAACTTATCGAAGCAGAAAGCGAAATTGTCTGACCTGACATTATTATATCCGGTTCGGAAACATTTATCTTCTTGGTAAAAACCGATGATTGGAGTTTTGTGGCATTGAATTGAACGTGGCGATTTCACCCCAATTCGAAATCACTTCTAGATCCTCATCAAGATACGCAACCCTTCGCTGCCGATGAAGATGTGCCTCTGTAGCCGATGTCCTGATATCCAAATGGAATGACGAGACAAGTGTGCCGTCGTCAGCAAAGCAATATATTGGATTTTTGTTTAATACGTCGTTGATGGTATACGTATTCGAAAGATATCCATTGACGGCCACTTGCAGGGAACATTTTTTCAGGAAGCTGAAGAGCCATACACAAAAATGATCCGACAAACCATAGCATCAAAGTTTGGCCAGCAAACCCTCAAGCCACACACGGTCATAGATCTCAGAAATATCAAGCGGAACAACTCTCAACTCTCCATGTTTCTCGATTGTGTTATTCCAAATATGGGTGACAAACGATAGGAGGTCGCTTGTCGATCTTTATTTCCTAAAGCCATATTGATGATCGCTTAAGATGTTGAAGCCTTCCAAATATTTAAGGATATGGTGGTTTACGACTTTTTCCATGATTTTTGATATTACTGATAGCAAAGCGACTGGTCTATAGTTATTTGAAATATTTTTCTTACCCTTTTTGGGAATAGGCTGAACGCGAGCAATCTTCCAACAAGGAAGAAAAATCTATATCTTGTAGACAGATTGAAAAGTCTGCAAAATACTGGTGCCTTGTTGATACTGAGCTATTTCAAAATTCGTCTAACTAGACGCTGTCGGAAAGTGATTTCCAACATTGGAGTAATTGAACCATCAGCGTATATGTTAGTGGTGGAATTGTGGATTTTGTAAAGTTCTGATTAACAGCTTTAGCTACCGACCAAAAGGATCTAGACCCAGTGGGATTGGCAAGCAGATCGTCCCTAATTCTCTGATTGTGAAGTTTTTCGCTTTCATTTATCCTAAGTTTGCAGCTGTTGCTAGCGTTAATAAACCTAGTTCAGTTTTCGGCACTGGCATTTTTGCGCAACTACCGGTAGGCAAGATTTTTGAAGACGACAGCTTGCTCGCAATTTTTGTTGGACCAAGGTTCGCGTCGTTAGAAGGTCGTTTCATTGAAAAAGGAATATATGCATCCATTGATGGTAGAATAAAATTCGTGATTTCAGAAGCACAAGTTGATGGATCTTCAGAGCTGAAACAAATATCTAGTAAGAGAAATTTTGGAAATTGTCTTGAAGATCCTCCCATTCAGCTGATCTGCCAAACTTTGCCCGGTTCGTATTTCTCCCCAACATTTATCTGTAATTCACTCAACACTGAAATTAGTTTGTGGTCAGAAAATCCCAATGAAAATATTTCGGTGACAGTGTAAATTAAAAAAAAACTGTTTAAAATCTGTTTTTCCGTTATTCAGCTGTTCCCCCATACGAACTACAACTCTAAGAAGTTGAGAAACTTGTGCGAGCTAAGGACTAACGAGGTTTTATCTTTCAACGTGTTATTCCTAACACGATTGGCTGTTAGGTTTAGATCCAGAAGACTAGCATATTCTCCATCACGGTCAGGAATCCTGGTTGGCTCATATATAATCTAAGTAAGTCCACTGCTTATTGCAAAAGTCTCAGCTTCGCCACCTTGTTCGTCGTTGATATTTGAAAACTTGAGTCACTCTATATTGTGAAGTCACCGAATATGGAAATTTCGGCACTGAGATGAATAATTTGCAGAAAGTCAATGGTGTTTGCAAGTGAAGAGAATAGTGCCCTATATTGTGTATTGACAAACCCAGCATATGAATATAGAGATCTATGATATTATTTTTAACCACATAATATTAAAGTTTCGGGGTTCCAGCATTTCCCCTCGTTGACAGGAGAGATCGCTTCTGATAAAAAGAGGTATTCCAAAGTTAAGGTTGAATCGGGAGTGGAAATCATAGCCGGGATATAGAGAATTGACGGGGTTTGTTGAAGCACTGACTTTGGATTATGTGAGTGCAAGAATATGAGGACTATTTGGTGCACTGAGTTTATATTCGAGTTGAGTCCTGTGATGTTGCCGTGATATTTCCCTGTGGACTGATGTTACGAAGACCCTGCTGACTGTCAGAAATATTGGTTTTCGAATAACTTCTGTAGGATGATGCTCTTGAACAGGCCCCCACCCGGAGATCCGATTGGGGAGCTATTTCACTCCCGGAATTTGAGCACAAAAGCAACTTCGCACTGCCTAAGCCACCGGGCGATGCATCTACCATCTTGAAATAACAATTCAATTTATGGAAAAACTAAGAAGTCTATGTTCATTTTTTTGACCTTTGTACCGTTCCCGATGATTGTTACGTTTTATCCCATTCACTTGTCTCCATATAGCTTGTGGTTAGTTGTTAGGAAAAATGCAAATATTCTGATATCTATATGCATTTCAGTACGGTTTTTCCGATTACACTCGGAGAAATTTCTCATATCCAATCTTAAGAATTGGCCCACTTCACAAAATTGTTCGTCTATTCAACTAGATAAAATATTTTTTAGTAACTTTATGTAGAAAAATATCTAAACTATTACGTTTTCTATCGGTACACATTATTAATGTGGCAACATAGAATAGAAATAATCGTTCACTGTCGCTGATCCGAGAAATATGTTGTTAACTTCAATTTGAATCTTGTCACTCTCAATTTTTCATATCTAACGGAAGAAAATCACATCTTAGATGCTTGAAATGAAAACAAAGTATTGAAGTTTTCTGACCTAAATTTTCAATTCTACCTCTACCTCGAAGTCAGATTCCGTTCGAAATATTATTTAGGATAAAGAAACCTTTTTTTCAAGTAATACTTCATCGTGTGAATTCTAGTGAATAGTTTACAAAACCGCATTATGTGTTTCACTTAGAAATAGCTTACTCAGAATAGTTACGAAAATACAAAATCCGTATAGAAAAAAGTGATGAATACGTATAATCCCAACTCAGTGAATTTTGACAATTCTGAAAATATTTTTCCATTCATAACTTCCATACAAAACGTTTGTTTGACTGTGTGTAACAATGTTTCTTGGAGAATCTTCTGTCGACTTACATCATATGGAAAAGTATTTCAATTGATATAAAATAAATGGAATAATAAACATTTTATGATGAAGATAACAAAATCAAATAATTCGGATGTTAGTTTGATGGGTAATAATTTCAATTCAATTTATTTCTTAACTTTTGATGCCACAATCTTTTCAACTAACCAATTCCAGTTTTTTGGTCTTGTTGTTTTTAGTATTTTCAATAATTTCATAAATTTCGAATTAATTTAGAACTTTTCAAGCTTTGGTTTCAAACTTTTGAAACGATAAAATTTTGAACATGTCTCAGACAGAAAGTTGTTATAATAAAAATTATTACATCAAACATGATGCCATCACTCATTCTTAAACTCATGGAGCACATTAGGTTTTCCAGAAAACTGACAGATATTATTGAGAATAATGTTTTCTGTTTGTAGGTAACAGTTAGCAAAAAAATATTAGATTTGTTCTGGTTCTAACATACCAAATTGTTTGGAGACTGCGCAAGATATGATGCGTATGAGCGAAACATCTCAAACAGTCCGAAATAGTCTCGAACACTTGGTTGAACCAGAACGCATTTTGAAGAGATCACTGTGTCACCTATCATATATATGAAGAGATAAAGACGAGAAAATACTGTTGATCATGTCTATTTTGTTATGTAGCGCATCCTTGTAGTCAGTTCAATTGGTATCTAACCTCAATCATCAATTATTCAAATCAAATAAATAAAAAAATATCCTAGAACTTAGCCCAAACAAATTTCCACATGAATGCGCATGAGCAACGGGAACAGTTCTCAACAGTTCAGCCTCGAGAGCTAGAACGATTCGGGACGATTCAAAACAGTTTCGGATCATTTCGCAGTCGGAACTAGAACAGAGGATTCATTAATCCGAAATTATCATCAATAAACCAGAACGCTCTATATCAACTGCGCATGATCATGACCTAGAACCTGAATTTCGTAGAACCAGAACAAACCCATTAGAATTTTCGATATTTTCATTATATCTACGTATTACTAATTTTTTTGTTTAAAAATTGAATATTTCTTCTCGCACATGTATGTATAATAAAAATATATATAATTATATTGTATTAGATAATTGCAGGTACATCTTAATTTTCACATTTCCAAAGTAACGAGAATATTATTTTTGTTGCAGTCTGCATCAAAGAGAAGTTATATAATTTTCAATTGACCTTTTTTGGGTAGTTTTACCTTACACAATCTGAAAAAATATGGAAAATATAATGGAGAACTTTATACAAGGGCAAACTTTTTAGTTTATCCCGATAAGGTACTGCGTAAAATCAAAGTATTTTTCGCGAAGAAAAATGTTCTATTTATCAATTACTTGTGGTATTTAACA
>WOGO01003895.1:0-13799 GCA_015342085.1 Leptinotarsa defecta | reverse complement strand
AAAAAAATTAGCTACGCTCGAGAATATCGAATTGACGTTATTTTTTTACAACTTTGCTGCCCTCCCGTTTCTTTACGTCACTCTCAAATTGTCAGATTACTGGAATATACACTTTTTAGCAGGTAATTAAATCACCCTACCTCAATCTGACTCGCTCGAGAATTTCTGAAGATCAATTTTTCAATTTTTTTACTAATCTGATCCTTTATCCATCACAGACGGCCTTATACATGAGGCTCATATTTGGTGGAGGTACTTAACCGGGTACAAGGTATCCCCCTGTATATTATTCTGCCGCGCTTCAGTGAATCCTGAAATTCCCGCTTGGGCTCCCCTATTAATAGACATGAAACATTATTGATGATATTTCCTAGGTACCTAGTTATTACAGTTCTTTATTATTATTAATGTTCTTGCATTGAAAATGCAGTGTATTTTTCGGCAACTTCTACTGCTTCAGAATGTTACAAAAACAAAATTATTTTTCAGAATCGAATGGAAAAATATAATAGACATAAAAGAATCTTTCAAGAAGCAATAAAAAAATCATCTCTTTCTAAACCAAGCATCTGAAGCCTTTAGTGTTTATGTAGCCATGTTACATTACTTTCTGGTGCTGTTTCTGTTTCAGAACGCCAAGTATTCATATTTTATATGTATCATAATATAAAAAAAAAACTTTCTGTGATTAGAATGGAGATCAGCAGTTTTCTCTCAGAAACGTATAGTTTTCAGCCTTAAAATTTCCTTCTGGTACATTGAATATTCTCTGTAATTAATATTTGAATTTAAATTACCTTATTATTGTATCAACGCTATTTTCCGTTTTTTTGTCGTGGTCTGCAGGTTTTTGTGTCTGAAATTTCGTCTACTAATGCGGTAGATGGAGGTGATGAGGCAACAGTCGAAGAGATCGAGTTGGTGCTCGATTTGTTGTCCGTTGTTCCTAACGCAGAAATTACAATGCTGATATTTGACCCCGGCTTTATATTATTATTGGTGGGCGTGGCTCAGTTTCTCATAACTGGATTACCTGACCTTGTTTTTGTACAATTAGGGATAGGTAGCCAGATATCAGTAATGTTCATTGCCTCCGTCTGTTGGTTTCCTGTACACTCTGTAGCCCAATTTACCGTCTTCACTTCTGTTCACAAGAACATCCAAGAAGGTTAGAGTTCTTTGGATTTCTCGTTCTATTGTGAATTGGATTTTTGGGTCGAAGGAGGTAAGATGTAGTAGAAAATCTGTTAGTGTATCTTCCCCATCTCGCCATATCACGAACGTGTGTCAACGTAGCCGGCAATATGGCTTCACGGCCGCTTGCTCTAAGTAAGGCTTGTTGTTCGAAATTTTCCATGCCACCACTGGACTTAAGTTCTGCCTGCCCATTTTGCGGTACCATCCAGAACCTAAATTCATATCTCTACTCTTTTCGATGAAGTGTCTCGAGTTTTAAATAAATGAGTCTGTATTTTCTATATACGGCTGCGGTACGGTTATCAAGTATTTGGACAACTCATAAGTTGGTGAACCTATCGAATTCATGAATTTTTGGTAAGCCATTTATATATGGCAAAAAGGCTTCGGATTTTTGTATGACTTTTTCGTGTTCTCTCCTAGACGAATGGATAAGGAAACTCGTTTTTCTCAAAATCCCGACTGAGTCATTTGTATGTCCCTGGATCGAGTAAGGCGACAATTCTCTCATTATATTCCTTGGTGTTCATCACGACATTTTCTTTGTCGGCAGACAATATTCTTATCTGTATTGAGATTTTTCAGAGCCTCTCGTTCCCGTCGTGTTGTGTTGGAATTGGGTGGTTTTAAGCGGATTACAATTCCCGACGTTTCTATGCAGATTTCCTAACCAATGCCGTTAGGTAAAATACAAATACTCGATTCCACATTTAGCATCTGTTTTTCCGTTAACCTGCTGTCGCACCCCTACGAACGACAATCCTCAGAAGGCGAAACTTGTGCGAGCTAAGTATTAACGAGATCTCACCTTTTAACGTGTGATTCCTAACACATTGGTAATGATATCTTCGTGGAATACCTCGGCTGGAGCTATAGAAAAGTTTCCACCTTTAGCGAGTAGGTATGCCGAACTTGTCTGAACGTTTCCAATCGGAAAGGATGAAAATTGTTTGTCTATTGTACTGTGGGCTGAAGGATTTAGCTCTCACTCAGGCTCTCGTATTTCTTTATATGTCTCTTGGTAATGGCTAATCTTGTGATTTCCGTCGTGAGTCGGTCAATTTTGTTCCAATCAATCCAGTGCTTATATAACACAAAATATCGCGTCTATTTCGAAAGTTTTCATAAATATATGACATTTCGCATATTTTTGTTTGTGTGCGCCACTGTTGGCGGAAGTGAAGTCACAATCTATCGCAGGTCTTTCCATTTCGGAAAACACACGCTACCGCGAATTGAACATTTTCAACGAAATCTGCATCGTAGATATTTCTTTGCTTTCTTCGTTATGCAAGAATCCTACAACTTTATTTCAAATGTGTGTTGATTTGAAAATTTAAAGTTGGAAAAAATAACCAAAAAATATTTTCAGTGACGGCCCTGGGTAATCACTGTCAAAAACACTGGTTAGTGATTAATTTTGGAACATATCCCAACTGTTCCAAAAATAACCATATCTTGACCGTTATTAACCAGAATTTTTGACAGCGGTTTCTTGAAAAAATATTTTTTGATGGATACTTTTGAAACAAGACGGTTCTATCAATTGGCAAAAGTGTTACAGACAAGTTAATTGATCTTATAGTAATTAAAATGAATATTGAAGTTGGTCATCTTTTTCAAAAATTTCTTTTAAGGTCTGATGATCTGCCGGAGGAAGAGGAAAATCACAGGGAACTAGTAATATTGAACGATTCAAAAAATGCCTTTACTATTATTTACTTCAGTCTGTCAATATCCGTATTTGTTAAAACAAATGGGATGATTATAAAAAGGCACAGAAGTCATATTTCTTCAAGATTTTGAGTTAAGTACAGTTTTGAGTTCTCCAGGAGCAGATGCACATTTTGACGTGAAAAGGGATCCTTGTCCTTATTATAAGTGTGTGTTTGCGATTATGTAATTTTTAAATGATTGAAAAAAGGATCTGGGACAACAAATGAAATTTTAGTCGACAAGGAAATTGAATTTGATGAACGGGGACAATTCGTCTTTCAATATTATTATATACAAAGATGACCAAATTTTCACTTGGTTTACGTTAGAAAACTTGATTTTTTATATGGCCATTGATAATTGGCCAAATAAACGAGTTTTAACCTATATAATTCATTGGTTCCGTTATTTGAATGAGACAAGTGTTGATCACTGAAACTGTTTGATAGTGAGTGGCATGTACCTAAGACATATAGGTTATTCTTATTTCAGAAAATATAAATTATAAAACGCGGTGAGAGTCATGTGATTCCACTAATCTACGTATGTGAAATATGACATTTTTTATTCGCCAATTACAGAAATTCAGAAGTTTTTTTGGATTTCAAGAAAACATTCAAGTAACTGGGGTACCTTTTGACAAACAACCGTTTAAATAATCCAAATTCTGAGCCATCATCTGCCAATTGTTTCTTACACGACAACAGAATCATTAGTTAGCATTTTGAAGTTTGATTGACCAGCTTTCAGGAAACCGCGTTTAATACTTACCGGTTCTTCAGTCGGATCACAATAGTGGCGAATTTAGAACCATCAAACCACATTTCTGGTTATTTTTGGAACACATCCTAAGTAAACATATGACACGTGACACTTGTCACACCACTCTAATTACAACTCACAAGTCAAACCATCAAAACAATGTGTTTTTATTATGACTCATCTCATTTCATGATATTTATCATCAGCAAATTAACTACCTGTTCATAATAAACGAAATATTTAGGCGTTGCCTTTTGAAGTTAATGGTGGTTGTAGCCTTGAAATGAGCGGGGAAATTGTTGTTCCTGAAACTCCAAATTGGCTGCAGGAGTTGGAAGCTAAAAGGGAAAGAAGGTTGAAAGCAAAGTTGGGACATGAAGCAGGAGCAGGTGCACCTTGCCTAAAATGTGCTGAAAAATGCCCAGGTACACCAGTTTCCATCCTTATAAATATAAGTTAACGGACCATCTATTCTGGTGATCGAGAGTGTGGAAAATTGAGGATTCACATTACTATAATAATGGAAGATGTGTCTGGTCACTAAGCCATTGTTATGAAAAGTAGATTCACTAGAAAATAAAATGGAATCCAAAAAATGTTCATTTTCAATGGTAATAATTCAGTGAATGTTTTGAATAAAGTAACTGTAAATAAGAATTCTTTCAACAAGTTGAATAAATGTTGTTTCAAAGCTGTCTTGATTCAAAGAATGCATTGAAATAAGAACTACGATTTGAAAAAGGCAATATCTGAAAAATTATTTAGGTTAGGAATAGGAAACCTGAAAATGAAATGAAAGGTAACTGAATTTTATATTATTCTGATAACGAAGTTATCTTTAAAACTAATTAATACAGTTTATTGTATGATTTTCACTATAAAGGGTTTTACAAAAACAGCGACACATGTTTCGCTATACAATAGCTTCCTCAAGAGTAAACGCTTCAATTGATATAATGTTTTACTTGTTGTTTTTGCTTCAGTTTCAATTTTCTGAATGGTGATTTTAACTTATTTTATATATTGATGTATGACGATGCCAAGCACAATTGCCACATTTTTAATTATCATTATTAAATGTGTTTGGGTAAGTTTGCGAATGTGATGTCTGTGTATATGCAAATATATTTTACTTTATTAAGTAACATTCTGTATAATCTGATATTTATTTATATTTAATTATACTGCTCCTTTACTCATTGTTGACCTACTATATATGTGGTGTTCACCGAAAAAGGAAATTGTGTCTCAAAATATGAGTTTTGACCTAATAATGGTTTGGTATACTTGAAATAATGCTCTTTCACGAGAACTTCGTCAAACTTGGGAAAACATTTTTTTTACACCTTTATTTGGTAATCACATGTTCAGAACCATTCGCTGAAAAAAGGTAGAGGTACGACATATTCTTCAAGTTCTATGATACTGATGTGAGAACTACATCAAATTCTTCTGAAACGCAGCATACTCAGTTTCACAATTTTCTGATGTAATATTCAAACCAGAACTTGCAGAAGATTTGTCTTCAATATATACCGCATCATATATCCCGTTAACTGTTTTGAACACTCTATTGGAAATCTCTTGATTCTTTTCAAAATGGTCACTCGCGTTCATTTCAATAAAATAGAATATATGAAAATCATTGATTCATGATGAAATTCTCACGAAAATTACGAAACTGAAAAAAACATTTGTGTTGATAATATTAAAAATCCAGATATGAAAAGGTCACTTCAAGGTGAATGACATCACAGATACCCAGACCAATGATATCAAGACCTCACACTCCACTGAAGGCATGTACATAGTAGTAATACACTGCAAAACTTCAAACGCGTTTTTCACAAAAAATTGTTTTCATACACTATGTACCTTTTTTCGGCGAACAAGTTATGAATTCAAAATGGTGAAGAATATTATTTTTATTACTCAGTCTTTAGCCTGGTTTTCTGAGTATGCTACAATAAGTATCCGAGCCATCTAGAGAGCATTGTGGCTTTTTGGAGACCTGCCAGTTATATAACATAGCAGAATGAAACAATCTTCAACACGATCTGTGGATCATGGGTCAGGCACACTACCCACTTGCACGCCAATTTATTACTCCCCAATTCAATGTTAATGTAAATTAAAATTCGGGCTGGTTTTAGCAATCTTTATATTAACCGTACTACTAGTTTTTCATTTTACTTGGGCTGATAACTATTGTGATATTCTACTATTTTCTTGTTTAGAACTATATTACCATTAATAGCATGAATTATATGTATTTAGTCAATATTATCATCTGGTGATATTGATTATATCCCCTATATATGACATTAGCTATTTTGAGATATTCTAGGAGATGGTTGTTGATAAAAAATAAGATAGAGTAGAATACCTGTATACAAAAAGTAGGAAATATAGTTACTGAAGAATTATCTCGATATTTCTTTACGTATTTCAACATATATGTTCTATTCTGCATTCTGGGGACTGACTTATTGCTTTGAGTTTTTACTGTATTTAATATAAATTAAAGAAACATGACGTCTTGTTAATAATTAAATATTTTAAACCAGGCTTGGACCTTCATTTTTGGAGAAAATGTTGCAAGCTTTGTAAATGTCCAAAGGAAGAACACGAAGTTCAAGATGATGATATTTATGGATGGGCACAGTTTCAACTAGTTGGCAGTAAACCAAATAAAATCAGGAAAAAAATTTGTAAGTTTCTATTTTGCTTTCACTTAAGTTAAGGGTGTTTTGAGTAAAACAAATATGAGTGTTGTGTCGTCCAGACTGAATTTGAATGGATAATCAAAATGATAATTGCGAGAATTGGTCTAATTTCATTTCTTATTAAATTTTATGTTATTATTTGTTATTATGCACATTCTTAATCACTGAATACATTTCTCTTGACACTTCATCTGCTTGAAAATATGATCAAAAATATGTCTGTCTTATTTCCATGCCCTAATTAATTGATGACATAATTAGTTTCAACACACTTTCGTGTATTTGTTGTAAGAGTCCAGCTAGAAAGATTTCTTTTCACTATTGAAGTAATGTGATATGAATACCTAAGATGACCAACGACTCAGAATTTTCATGAAATGCAAGTCATTTATGATTTGCAAGTTTTCGTAATTCTGATGAAACTGGTTTTGAATGATTTTTTTTTCGTAGTGCTACCTGGTAAAAAAGATGAATTGGATTTGGATTGGGCTCCCAAAGGCCATAATGATACTGTTGATAAATATCTTAAGACTTTGTCTACCGAACAATTGCCAGTTAAAGGTTCCCAAGCAGCTCAAGATAGAAAGCAACTCCTCCAGAAACAAATTCCTATTCATGATATTGATCCATCCCTTTGTCATGATCTTACTGAAGAAGAATTGAAAAAAATGAATGAATATATAGCACACGTTAAGGAAAGTAGTGCAGGTGTGGGCCAGATAGTTAGTTTATCAAGTATAATTAAAGGTAACCTACATATGTTGAATCCTGCAGAGTCAGCTATGATGGCCAGTCGTTATGCTAAAGGTATACCCTTATCAGAAATTGTTAAATTACAGTCGCAAAGCAAGGCCCTTTCACTTAAACCACAAGAATTAATCAAGAACTTGGAAAATATTACTTTGAATGACAAAAATCTTCCAAAATTTGTTCCTAATACCTTGAACCAAACCGAATATAACCTTGATCCTTTAGTGCCAAATAAATTTAATGACAAAAACTACCCAAGTTACAGTAATGACACAATTTCTCGACTCTCTAGTGCCCAGTTTTCTGGTGGTCTTGTTCCTGAAAGAAATAAGGGAAGTGGAGATAACCAATCTGTAATCGATCCTTCAATTGATCCCAAGTATCTCCAGAAAAATAATTTTGATTCTAAAAATAGACCCAGTCAGTTCCTACCTCAAAATGCGCCTTATAATTCACCTCAGCCAGGGCAAAATGTTCTTTCTGAAGACAATTCGGGTATTTTTGACTCAGGAAGCAGTGCCTTTGTCCCTTACCAGAAAACATCTACCACTATGAAACCTGGAGAAAGTTATGTGCAGAGTATTTCTTCTATGGATCCTTCCTACTCAAGTAATTTTCCAGTTCTGCGAGGAAATGTGTCCAGTGGATTAGAAACCAGAGATGAGTCCAGAGAAAATTTGGATGCTGTAGATCCAAATTATTCTATAACTAGTTCACCGGCACTCAAGTATAAAGAAAGTGGCAGTTCTATAGTTGGTAGGAGTCCACAAAGTGCAAATCATATCCGTAAAGAAAATAATTTGTTCTCTGGTGAAGTTAGTCCACTAACATCAAATTATCCCAAAAGTGTTTTACCTGAATTTAAGTTTGGAGAAACTGGTAGTTTACCAGGCCAGGCTTCCCAAAAATCCAATTCAAATCAGAAAGAAAATGCTGGTTACCATCAGTCTTTGGAAAATGTAAACCCTCTTGAGCAGAACTACTCCAAAATTGCTTCACCGGAATATAGGTATCAAAAATCTGTTGATTCACCAGTAGGTAAATGGTCTCAAGACCCCCATTCCTTTGGACAAGGAAAAGGTACACTTGGTAATGATGTTCCATATGATGAATCTTTGGAAAAGGAACATTTGGGGAGAAAGTATAGAATTAATGACCAAATTGGAAATAAGAATACCTCTAACATAATACCAAATAAGGAAGTATTACAAAAGTTTGCCCAAGGCAACACAGAAAGTGTTGGAGCTAAAGAAAATTATGAAAATACTCATAATATGAAAAATATGGCTCCCAGATTACCAAACTATGCACCAGGCCGTTATAGTACTCATTCTGATGTTCAGTCCCCATCAAATATTCCTAAGAATTTCAGAGACCTAGCTTTCAGCACCCACGATCCAAGTAATGCCAGCGGTTCAAATGATTTAGGAGATACTGAAAGTGAATTTAAATTTGGCCATTACAGAAAACCTGGTTCCTACCCTGAGAAAGAAAATAGTTTCTCTAGGGGAGAAACTCCCAAAAACTCCAGTGGCTTCAGACCAATTCAAGCAAATTGGAGAAATGCTGAAAGGCCTATCAACCAACATTTACCTGAGCAGCAGATGAGATATCAAAATGAACCAGTAGATAATCTGGTACAGAATCAAAACCCTAACTCTGAAAATAATTTTGACAATAAAAACAGTTATTCAAATATGGCCTTACCTAGTGATGAAGATTTGAGAAATGTATCCTCTTCTGAAGGTTTGAGAAAATCATTAGATAATTATAATTCTGATACTTTTGACAAACAGGCTTTGAACAATTTGAAACAATCAGGTAAAAATTTGCCTGAAATGCATCCCGGTAGTTTGATAGTCGATGAAGAGTTTCTTCATCCTAGTCAAGTGAATGTTGGACTCATTCAAGACATCAGTTATCCTGAAATAAAGGCAGCTACCCAGGGAACGAATGATTTTTATGAAGACTATAGTCCTGATATTATCAGGGAAATATTGAATAACTTGAAGTTGCCAGACTGCCACTACTGTAAAAGACCCTTTGAAGAAAAAGAATTTGCCATAACAATTGAAAGAGCCAATGTACTGTTTCATACTGGATGTTTCAAATGTGCTGGGTGTAACCAAATCATTGCTGACAACGTGTACTTCTATAACAAAGAGTCTGATAACATTTACTGTTTACGTGACTATGCAAAAATCAGAGGTTTTCCAAGATGTAAGGCATGTGATGAACTTATATTCACTAAAGAATATTGCCTAGCTGAGAATTCCACATTCCACTTGAAGCATTTTTGCTGTATCGAGTGTGATACGCCTCTTGCTGGAAAAGACTACACCTTGGAAGATGAGATGCCATATTGCCTTCCCTGCTTTGAACAAAGCAAAGCAAGTAAATGTAGTTCGTGTGACAGGGTCATTAAACCTGATGAAATTGGTTGTAATTTGAATGGTGTCCATTTTCATGCTAATGATGAATGTTTTGCTTGTAAAGTTTGCAAAAAGCCATTGATGAAAAAGAAGATGCTTTTGCGAAATGAAAAATTGTACTGTTCACATGAATGTTATGGAACTGAAAAGTAATTACTCATTTTGACTGATTATACAGGGTATTCAATAGTAGGTTAGGGGCAAAAAGGACAGCTTGGGTATGGTTTTTAAAGGTTGACTTTTTATTTGTAATATGTATTTTTGAACAGTGTATTTCCAATATAGGATACAATTAAAATAAGTGCCACAGTATATTATAGTGTCAAATTACATGATGAGAAATATATAACAAATTATATCTACTGATATCAACTTGCTAGGTTTTGCTTTTTCTTTGTGTTTTTGTTGTGTTGTGTCTTTTTCTTTATGAATTCATCAGACTGATTATGAACAATTTTTTTGGATAATTGAATTATTGAATTTATATAGAGCTATGTGTTAATTAAAGACTTTGATAAATTTGTTTTATAGAATTAACTTCATGTGGTGACCTTATGCCTATTTATATACATATATTATATATAATCTATAAGATTAGCTTATTTTTGTGCCATATGTATTTTTATATATATTTTATAATACATACAATATATTTTTACATTTGTATTTTGATAAATATATTCAATGAGCTTCTTCGAATAATTGCAGATTATTTTGACTTTATTCAGCCTACCTCTTCTTTTTGGATCTTATTGATTTTATTTCAGTGAAATTAAAATAACATTCCATATTTGGTTTATATTTCAAGGGTACTATAAAAAATGGCTAATAGTGTTCAAAGAAAGTACTGTAGAATTGCAGTAACTGTGGATAATCATTAAGGACAATACCTCAAATTTATTCACGAGTTTTAATTTCAATTGCAATACTTTGTATTAGTATAAAAATGTGCTTCTCATTTACTTTTGTGGTCAAGAATGTTTAAAAACAATAGTCTATTGCTTTTCATATCAATAGCATTTGTGTTCCTACTCTTCCACCAATATTACGGACTGATGAATATCCTTTTCTCCAGAGGCCCAAATTTTACAATTATCCATAAAACATAAATGGGTATTCCATAAAGCAACAGAAAATTACCATAATGAGATGCAGAAAAGAAGGGGGTTGATGAAATACACAATTTCATGCTTCTCATTCCGATCCTACTCTACTCTTTTGGAGTAGTCAAGTGGACTCGAGAGGAGCTGTACCAACTCGACGTGAAGACCCAAAAAATGATACACTTCCACAGGAGTTTGCATCCTGATGCGTCCGTTCTACGGTTGTACATTCCCCAACAACTGGAAGGTCGTGGACTTTTGAGTTTGGAGTACGTTCATAACAGAATGGTTTTGGTTGGAGCCTGTAAAGTCATCAGGAGTTCGGATCCTCCCTTTTGTATGGGCTGGGACCATGAAAAAGTAGAGGTCGAAACATTTCTCATTAAGGGAGCTGCCCGAGCGGCCGATGAACTTGCTTTGGTTTTCGACACTGAACGAGGTGATCACAACTCTGTCACACAAGGATAAGTCGATTAATTTGGTCTTCTTTCACTATTGAAGACTTCAACCTATCAAAGCAACTAAGGTCAAGTGAGGAAAGCGTATAACCACCTTCGGCACTCCTACGGTGTTGACGAGACACCGGTGTTGCCTTATGCAACGAGGTATCTTGAATCCGTTGTGGAGAGTGAGCGGTTGGTACAAAAGCTAATATGCTTGATGTAGTCATCATAGTAAGATGATATTCGTCATGGAGTTTTCATCTCCAAATGAAGCGAGTAACGAAAAGTTCGCTGAAACACACGATTTTTGGATTGGTCATTGATTGATAATGGTGGCGCGCCCTCTCGAATGTATCGGAGCTTCGAGGACAGGGCCCGACTACTGAAATTTTCAAGGAGAAAAAAAAAATAAGTCCACCGTCAACTTCATTTCCAAAGTAGGATTGAAAAAATACATTGAGTTGAAAAGTAAAATACAAATTGAATAAAAGTTGAGTACATATGGGTTATTGATTAAAACCATAAGTAAAGTTCAATATACAATTTCATGAGCTTATCACAAAGGTGTCTATATCTTCTTGAACGAGATTAACACATTGATTAATGTCATATAATAGATATTTCGTTAATATTTTCTTCAAGAAGCTTTAAAATCTTCTTAGTGGCAAGTTACGAAACTCAACTGGTAATGCATTGTATTGCCTAATTCCTATATTATCTGTTCTCATCAACCTATTAGCTGTAGAAACAAGGTTTGATTTATTTCTGGTATTATGCTGGTTTACATCCTTATGAGTGACTTCATTCTCTAAGTTCTGTCGAACAAGAAACAAATTTTCATATGGAGGGATTGAATATAGGGTCATAATTTTAAGTTCCACAAATATTATTTTAGCTAACTTCAATAATGAAAGACAAAAGTTCGTTTTGAGATTCAATTCTATATTCAATTTCATAGATGGAGTAAAAAGTTATGTTGACGCAATGGTCCTTAGTATCATTAATGCTGATGTGCTAAACAAAAATTCTCAGTTGAAAAACATCTCCAAACAGGATCTGTTCTGATATGAAACAGTATGGACATATTATTAACTGATGAAATAATCTTTCATTCATATGAATGCTTTGTAATATGAAGAACAAAAGCAAAAGGTGACAAAATATTGTGATACTACTTTCTAGTCTAGTAGAAGAAAGCAGATAAATCTCAAGCCTCAGAAAGATAGTTGTTTAGTAGCAGTAGCAGGTGTGTCAAATATTTACACTTTTTCAGTATGCTTTTTATTTTTGAAATCATCTTTTGCAATGGGTTTCTTAATAATCAAGGACTTTTTCTAATAAAAATATCAACTTTTGCTTATTGCAACCTGATTGCGTTTACATTGTTTTTAAACAGAAAAAAAAATCAATTTCTCGTTTCTGAGTTGTGTTGTGCCTGTTTCGCACAGGTTACTACAATACCTAATTTGAATTGTACTTTCAACATAGACCGCAACAAAAGAGTATTCTAAGAATTTGAGAAGTCATTAGTTTGTGACTGATATTTTAGAATTTGCGAATTTTTTTAGTTCTTCCCCTGACGACGCCAACTTGGTTATTTCAATGTGCGTCGAAAATAATGTTACACATCTGACGAGTAGATGAAGTGTTTTTGGCTGGATGCATATTATGCCTTAGATTCCAATACACGTAGATGCTAACTTTGTCTTCCTAGAAGAGTTATATGTGGGGCTCAATAGGGGTGAAGTGGCTGCGGCAGCATTCTGTGACTTTTCTAAGGCTTTTGATTGCGTTGATCACGGAGTGCTGTTTGAAAAATTGTTCCTAATGGGTTCGAAGGAACAACAATGAATTGGTTCCGGTCTTATCTTTCGGACAGAATTCAAATGGTAAAGTTACAGAACCAAAATTCTAGTCTCTCAAAAATAACCTGTGGATTCCCTCAAGCATTAGTGCTCTGCCCTATTTTGTTCCTTATCTATGTGAATGACCTATCTAATACAGATATACCAGGGAAGATTACAATGTTTGTTGACGATACAACCTTACTCTGGCATGGAAATGATACAGACTCTCTGAAAAATATAATCGAGGCTGATTTAGAGAAAGTCAAATCTTGGTGTGATTCCAATTCTTTATGTTTTAATGTGAATAAATCTAACGTAATTTCGTTTGAATTTGTTTCTAGAAACCTAAGCCTTCAGAATCATGTGCCAAATTCTTGAGATCATAAATTGATAATACGCTGAAGTTTGATGAACATATAAAATATCTCAACAATAAACTTGCATCTAGTTGCTATGCCAGCAGGGCCATCACCAAGGAGTTGGGAATAGTAACAGAAAAAATATCATATTTTTTTCAGTTGTAGTCTCATCTGAAGTATGGTACCGTTTTTTGGTGTTTCTGTAGCAAGCAACTGATGCAATCAGTGTTTGTTCTACGAAAAAGGGCGATAAGATATATATGTAAAGTCAGGGCCGTCACCATGGTGGGGGATGGGGGAGCCTCTCCCCCCTGCTTTTTCGACTTGGGAAAAAGTTTTGGCCGTGAAGATAGAAAAAAAATATAGGAACAAAATGAATAAAAATAAAAAAAATAAAAAACCAACTTCAACATTAACTAAAAATTCCATAATATTTGAGAGTCTGAAGATATTCAATCATCTAC
>WOGO01003894.1:2092-13800 GCA_015342085.1 Leptinotarsa defecta | reverse complement strand
TCTTTCAGAGTATTTCATTTCTCTTCCGAAGTTGGAGCGAACATCACAAAATGTCACTCCATCTAGTGGACGAGGTACTAACCAACTGCATATCCGTAGTTTGCCCGATTCCTCTGAATAAGGAAGAAAAACTTTCTTATTAGTCAGTGGGCTATGCTTGAAGACTGGCAGTCAACAAATCTAAAGCAAATGAACTTTAAACGTTCAGGCCAGTCTCTATATACCTACACAGTACGTAGGATAGGATATAATCCTACCTACTTAGGATTAGGTAGGTAGGATAGAATTATATCCTATCCTAGGGTAGGATATAATAGGATAGGATTATAGGTAGGTAGGATAGGATAGGATTATATCCTATCCTAGGGTAGGATATAGTAGGATAGGATTATAGGTAGGTAGGATAGGATAGGATTATATCCTATCCTACCTACCTATTACCTATCCTATTATATCCTATCCTATCCAACGCCCTTCGTGGTTTAAAGTTCATTTGCTTTAGATTTGCAACTTATGAAATTTTTCATCAGACTTTTACCATAGACTTTTTTAAGTGTTCTTGAGCCATATCTTGTTTTAATTCTTGACCTTTATTTTAATGTTTCAGATTGTTTTAGTTCTTGAGCCTGCTCTGTCAATAAAACCTAAACTTTTATGACAATAAAGCATCTGACTCTAACAGTGGATGACGAGGTTTTCAACTAATAACTTCAAACTTAGAAAACTCGTTTAATTTTATTTACAATGCATAATTATATTTATGCATAATTATATTTATGATTACATTTCCATGAAAATGATGTAGGTATCGCATCAGGAGAGAGGATAGTGCTATTTGATATTGTGAAGTAGAAATTGAGGGTAGATGAGTTATTTTTGTTTCCTGAAATATATATGATGTAATTCGCCGATTCTTGATGAAAATCCATAACATATTCACAAAACACTTTATTGTGAGATTTTCACTGAACAGTTTTACAAAAACGCAACACGTGTTTCGCCATACAATTGCTTTTTGGGGTGTGTCTTTACTAACTACGTTAGTTACTATTGAAGTGTTTTTTGAATACATTCCTAAAATATTAAGTCACTCGTCAGTAAATTATAATAATGCTAACCCCAACTTGTTCAAGGTCCCCGTGCTGACTTCTCTCTCAGACGGACAAAATTACCAGATGAAGACTTGATGAAGGAGGCGTGTCGCAAACCTAAAGAACTCCAAGTGACTAAGAAGAAGAATATAAGCACTGATGAACTTGGCACAACCCATGGTCGAATACACATTGGCAAACAAGACATTCATAGTATACAAACTAGGAAAATGAAGGGACTGAAAGAACCTTCCTCAAAAAGAAGAATTAAAAAAATCATGGTTAAGAAAGCCCTGGCTGTGAATAATGATATAAATCAGAATGAGAACCAGTGAAATGGCATTACTTCGCCGATCTTGTGAAAAAGTAAGCTTCAGATTGTTGAGAACACTCAAAATGATGATTTGATTCCGATTTTGAGAACACAGTCAATTTGAAACTATGAGGTAATCTTAGTCCTACCGAAACCTGGTCTCAGTTTGAATTTTGAATATTTTCAACATATTACTAATTGAAATTTCAAACAAAACTTTTTATCAATTTTTCTATTTCAAAAAACATTCTAGTGGCATTCGTCAACTTGTAATTTGTATAAAGTCTTGAAAAGCGAAAACCCAAGAATGAAATTTTGTGGGCTGAAGAGGAAGTAGAAGAACAATGAAAAATTCTAGATATTCAGCGGCTATTCAAATTCAAAGTTTATGCAAGGGGATTTGGTAGATGATGAGAGATAGAGTCGTGTAGGTTAAATTGGAGTTGAATTTTTGAGTATACATTTTTTGTTTTGGAGATATAAAGGAAAAACTGAAAATTTCGAGATTCTATTTAGAAAATTCATTGTACAGTAAAAGTCCGATAATCCGGCACGTTCGGGACCGGCTCGGTGCCGGACTACCAAAAATTCCGGTCTATCAGGCAGTGCCCCTTCCTTTTAGTGTAGGCTTTGCCGTAAAACAAATGTATGTACTTTGTTTTTTTTTAACTACATACATACATAAATCGTAAATATAGGAACAATTAGGTTGATAATTCAATGACAAATACACTATGCAAATACAACAAAGTTAATTTTACATTTCATATAACGTATGTACACATACTGTAAAACATATTTCACTTAGATTTAAAAAAGTCTCGAATGTCTTTCTTTTCTTGACTTTTGAGGTTTAGTATAAAATTTATATCTAATGTTGTTTCAAAAGTATTTGTATTCAAGGAAACTTCTTTGTATGGTCTGCAATCTTCATAAAATTTCAAGTTTCTATTTGGAACATTCATTGTACTATCAGAATATGATCATAGAAGTTCTATTCAATATAATGTCAGACTTGGAGGTATCATAAACTGAATAATATCAGTTTCAATTTCATAATGATTGTTTTTCAGAACAAACTAAATGGAAAAAAGTTTTTTTTTTGTAATTCAATGTTCATATGAAAGTAAGTGTTTCGAATGGAATGTTTTTATTCATGTGATAGTAGTTGTTTGGAAAGTGTTTGTATCTGAAGGAAACTTCTTTTCATGGTTTGCATATCTTCATAAAATTTCAAATTTCTATTTGGAACATTCATTGTGTTATCAGAATATGATCATAGAAGTTCTATTCAAGGTATTGTCAGACTTTGGGGTATCATAAACTGAATATCAGTTTCAATTTCATAATGATTGTTTTTCAGAACAAACTAAATGGAAAAAGTTTTTTTCGTGTAATTCAATGTTCATGTGATAGTAGTTGTTTTGAAAGTGTCAGTATCTGAAAGAACTTCTATGTATGGTCTGCATATCGTCATAAATAGTTTTTATTGTAGTTATTTTCTTTCATCTTTTCTCACAGTTTTTCAATGTTGGAGAAGTAGAAAGCCAAAAAGTTTTTCTTTGTTTTAAAGATACTGGATAAATGAACTTGGGTATTGGTTTTTGCTGATATATATTATATTGATGAATTTTTCTAATAACATTCAAAATTTCTCAGAAACTTTGTATTAGCATTAAATTAGGAAAGATCCAAATCCATTTTGACTTGGCTTCACAATAGACCACCAGGAGTCTCGATTCCTTAAATGGGAGATGTCTATGCTTACTTATACTGAGGCCTGTCTTTTAAGGACTGTTGAGTTGGACGATGCATTTATGATTCAGTTTAATACTACTGGTGAGACCTATGCAAGGTCGAAACAGCGCTGTCTGGGGTTGGATTTCTAAAGCTTTATTCTCGAGGACTAGTTTCATTCTGTTGTCATTTATAACTATAAATAATTTGAGGTTACTGAAAAAATTTGAATGTCATTTGAAAAATTCTCCGAAGATACCAGCAAAAGCTGATACTTGAGTTTATTTCTCCAGTATCTAAGAACTTATTGAAATGTTTATTACTGATTACTGGTTTCTGGAATATGCAACTTCTCTCAGGAATTTCATATGAGCTTTGAATTAGGAGAGATACATTCATTAACAGTATGAAGTCAACACTAACTTATTTTTCTAAAACATTAACTTATTTTTATTCTTTGTTGCATATTTTTAATAATTGATTGACTCCCTATTAAATACCAGGAAAGCCGACATGTGGACTGGATATAAAAATTTAGGCTTTTCTTAAGGTTCTGAACGAAGTAGGAAAACGTCATTGGAAATTATTAAATATTTTTGATATCAACATATTCAGGCACTTGATAAGTTTTTGAGAATAAATTGTGGTACATAAAAGAAACGAAGAATTGCTTCTATAGAGTGTTTATAAGGGTCGTAATACTTTTTTTTTATTGTTGTGAAATTTCACATTAGCAATCAAAAAATTGCTACAAAAAAATATAAATCCATATTCAAAATTGCAGAGTTGAGGGTGCCTCAAGTCTGATGACAAAAAATATTCTATGATCAATCACATTCTGATAATACAATGAAAGTTCCAACGACAAAGTGTTAACAGATTTTCAAAATATCTGCAAATGAAAAAGATACAGCAAAAAATTGAGTATGTATTTTTTTTTTCATATACATTCGAAAACAAACTAGAGTTGTTTCAATAGTACCCAAAAATTGTCAACTTTGCCACAATTCAGTTTTTTTTGGAAGGTTTGAATTTTTATATATTGATTTTAACAAAAGCTGTACCCAGGAAAGTAATCAGAAGTTGGTAATCTATGTTTATTAGGTACTTGCGTGCACCTTTATTATTGATAATAATAAATTCAAAATATAAATAACATATAAATGAAATCACAAAAGTAAAATCACTAAAAGTAAGTGATAACATGAACTGAAAAGAGACATGTAAATAACAATAACCTAATACAAACGTTCAGGATATAAAAACATGGTCAATAAAATGCAATACATCAATTTAAACTTAATTGAATCAAATCAATAAAATACGGTAGATATTACCGTTAGTCATACTCAATTAAAATTATCATCGTAGAATTCTGTTGAGCTAAGTAAGGTCTTACGGAAACCAAGTATTTCAACTCTTTTTTAAGAGCGCTAAGGACAATAATGGTTTATATAGCTTGAGGAAGGTGATTGTGAGACCGTTTGTAAATATTGGAATCTTTAACTAGGGTCGAAGAAGGCAGCGGTAATTTGCCTGGTTTGATACATTGACTCGTCCAAGTTGTTAAACAAGTTCCTATTTTTAAAGAAAAGGCAGATTGTCTTATATATAAATATACAGTTAGGATTCGGTTGAAGGCAAACAGAGGACAAGAGTCCCTAGGCTTGGCTTTGCATATGCATCGTATTGCACGTTTTTATATTAGTAATACTGATTGAAGGCATGTACTAGAATACACACCCAAACTCAAATACCATAACGAAGATGGGATTCAAAAAGGGAATGATAAACCATTCTAGCTACAGCAGATCCGAGCTCAAATGCAGTTACTCGTAGTAATTTTGTTTAAATGTTAATAGACGATGGGTCATTAAGGTAAATTAAGAATGAAAGTGGGCCCAGTACCGAACCTTGTGGAACTCCGCAAGTAATTTTACCTTCATTTGAGTATGAAGTGGTTTCGACCATCTGGGTGCGATCTGCTGAGTATGACTCAAACCACTTAAGACTTATTCCAGTTATACCGTATCTACTGAGTTTCCGTAAAAATATTACACCAAACCGTTATTTTTAACATCTCGACACGTGTTTTAATCACAAAGTGAACATCTTCAAGAGGAAGATTGAACTAAATTTACGTACAATGTTGTCCCTATGTATACCATAGATACCTCTGCTAGGTACCTGAGTCTTAATCATCTTAAAATCAATTTCACAATGTTGCCTTGTCTACTAGGCAGGTAAATCTGATAACTGAAAATATTATTTTAACCAGCTATATAGTAAAGTATCATGTATTAGTCCACCATCGTCATTCTTAATATCATTATGTTGACTTATTTCTAAGCTCTCGATGCTTGTTGTAAACTTGTCTAACTAATCTTAATGAACTAAAGTCTATGAAATAGTTTTGTTGCAAAACATGATGGGTAATTGCTGATTTTTCTGGTCTTCCATATTTTATGTGTGATATGTGTTCCTTATATCTTATTTCAACAGATCTTTTTGTCTGTCCATAATATTTTGCATCGCAGTCCTTACATTTACTTTCGTAAATTCCAGACTTTTCCGAATTCAGGACTTTGCTCTTTGGATTTCCTAAAAGGCTCTGTAGTGTATAACTTGTTTCAAATACCACCTCCTAGTTCCTTGAAAATCTTCGTGAATAGTGGTATGAAACTGAGATATATTTATGTTTTCGTCGTTTCTGAAAGTCGAGATTTCGTTCATTCTTAACCTAAACTTTCTTTTCCTTATAATATATGTAGTATCTGTGGTATATGTAGTGTCTGTGTTGATATATGTAGTATAATATCTGTAGTATATATCTGTAGTGTATGACTTATTTCAAATACCACCTCCTAGTTCCTTGAAAATCTTCGTGAATAGTGGTATGAAACTGAGATATACTTATCTTTTCGTCGTTTCTGAAAGTCGAAATTTCGTTCATTCTTAACCTAAACTTTCTTTTCCTTATAATATCTGTAGTATCTGAGGTATATGTAGTATCTGTAGTGATATCTGCAGTATAATATATGTAGTATATATCTGTAGTATAAAATCTGTAGTGTATGACTTGTTTCAAATATCACCTCCTAGTTCCTTGAAAATATTCGTGTATTGGTGGTATGAAACTGAGATATATTTATCTTGGTTCTCGTCGTTTCTGAAAGACGAGATTTCGTTCATTCTTAACCTAAACTTTCTCTTCCTTATAATATCTGTAGTATTTGTAGTAATATGTAGTATCTGTATCTATATCTGTAGTATATGTAGTATCTGTAGTGATATCTGTAGTATATCTGTAGTATATATCTGTAGTATAATCTGCAGTGTACGACTTGTTTCAAATACCAATGGCGAAGCCATTGCTTCGCTTGAACCGTATTTTTTTTCTTCAAGAAGCAGTGCAAAATCAAAACACGAAATTGTTTTGGAAATAACAGAAGTAGGGTCACTATTATCACAACAACTCACAAACTTATGAGTAGAATATCATGAAATTTCAACAGCTATGAGTTACATACCTACGTATATTTAAAATATGTTTTCTTTTCAGATGTCATCCACCAACGAACATCTTCAAGCGACGCCAAAATCGAGAATGTCCCCCCTGGAATTCCGTAACACGGATTTAGTATCCAGATTGTTAGCTGCTACTCCTCCTTATCTTTACAATATGTCATTGTTGCCGAATACATATTTCTTCAGTGAAATGTTGCGATCCCTTGTTCATGCCAAAACTGAAAGAAATGCGCAAATGCAGCCCCCTATAAGAAGGTCTAGGAAAAGAAGTTGGGCATCTTCCCGGTCGGAAGGCTTTATCAAGGCAAACGTGGAACCGAAGTCCGAAGATCTGCAGGAAACTTCTGCTGACTGGATGCTGAAAAGTAATAGAAAACCAGAGGAAAACCCGTTGGAACTGACTATTCATAAAACAGAAAATTCTGAAGGTACTTATCAAAATAATTCGAAAAGTGAACCGCACATAAACGAACAGATGTTTCCAAATATACATCCTAGCATAGCTCAAGAGGGAAACATCCAGAATTTGGTTTTACCTCCTCCTCCTCCTATGTGGTATCCTCCTTTATATCCAACTCCTCCTTACGGTATCGATCCTTTACATTTCTTCATAGATCTCAGAGTTTCCGGGCATATCTATGATAGGAAAGATCCTAAAGAGGTTGCACCTCCATTGGATACTTTTTCTCCTGGCAGTTCGAAGGAAAAACTCCCCCATACAGAAGTTTCTGAGGTAAAAAATGAAATAGAAACAAAAAGCAGCATATTTGGGCAGCCGAGACACTGTTCCGCGTTCTCTGTTCCGGTTCCAACTGCTAGCAAGGGTTTGGACCCTGTGAATATAACCGATAAAGAAAACAAATCCACGAAATTCGATGTTAAATCAATGGGATTCGATAAAAGCACAAACAAAACTGGTACAACTTACATAATGAGTAATTTAACAACTATTTATAAGAATGTTGGCATGATGAAGGACGGTAGCAAAGATAATCCACAAGAAAATTTAGATGAAACTGAGGAAGAAAGAGAAAAAAGAGTCAAGGATTTGAGAGCGTTGATTGGTTTGGAACTAGTTGTGGACTATATGAAACACAAACCAACAAAAAGTGATCAAGAATCATTCAGTTCAACGGATGGGGAATCTATTGGGAGTCCTACCCTTGAAGTGGTTGCTTTACAAGACGAAAACTGAAATTATATGTGAAATATCTAACTGAATGGGTAAATTTATTTATATTTATTGATGTATTAGGGTCCACAGTAGGCCAATAGCTTTATTATGTATATACTGTAAAGGAATCGAACGCAGAGACAAAACTAAAAGCAGCCTGACTTCTTCTGCAAATATTTTTGGCAAAAGAGGTCGGGCTGGTTTATTCTGTTTTTTCTTGTTTCCATTGTTTTTTTTTCAGAACGCGGTAAAGAACCTACATGTTTAAATACATAATATATGGACCAATGTCTTTTCCTCTGAAATAGTCTTTTCTCAGTTTGTTTATAGTCGTAAAATATATGAATGATTTGAAACTATCCTTGAAAAAAATTAGTATCACACAGAAATATATTAATGGTGATTACCGTTCTTTATATTTGTGACATAAACAGGCCGTTTTTTAACTGATATCACTATTGCATGCTGTTTCGGAAACGGTAAAATCTACAAGTTCGGTTGAATTGGACAAAAGTTTTCTATTATAGAGAACTAGAGTAATATATTACCAGATCGAAGATATCAGTGTTTTTTTTAAATATCGCCGAAAACTAGAACTGTCAAATTTCGTTTTGTGGCTCTACCTCTCCCATTTCGAATGATCAGCTGAAAAACGTCCTGTATAAATAACTTCAAAATACATTTTGAAAAATTATTTGGCTTGGTATCAGGCTGAGAGATATACCTAGATGGAAACTTGACTGTTGACAAACAATGAGTATTTCATTAGTGTCCAGAGTTTAAGATAGTACAGTAAAAGTAACATTGTTATGTATGTTGATCTTGTAAATATATATAGTAATTAGTCAAAAAATCAATGAATGTATTGAAATTTCTAGTCAGTAACCAAAAATATATCTTGACTTTTCCGTATACCTATGTGTATTTTCCTTTTTATCCTCTCAGTTAATTCCCAAGTCGAAGAATCCATGACGGATGAGTTATACTATCAGCCGTTTTTCGTAAGGTAAGAGTTCGAATATTTCTAGAACGTTTTTTGACTTTTTTATAAAAAAAATGTGGGAATCATCAAATAACGCCAAGAAGTAACTTCTAGACAGAAACTAGAATTAAAAGCCCTCTCGAAATAACTACTTCCAGTTTTTCTTCCAGTTTGTGTTTGAAAGTTACTTCTTTGCATGATCTTCATATCTCTGTAAAGAGTTCAACTCTCTTCATTTCTTTGGAAGATTTTCATATGTTTTTGTATGAAGATGGAGAAGTAGAAAGTCAAAACATTTCTCTCCCAAAAATTAATCTCTACTGAAAAATACTTCTTTTAATTTCTATAAGATTCTTTCAGAACAGAATGTAGAGATTTCAGGACTTGATACACTTTCACGTAAATGAATTTTACTTTTTTAGTTCGAATGTTTTGTTACATTTCTGCATTTTTTATTTCATAATTCTGAAGTGAGTAATGAAAAAATATTTCCCAAAGCAATGCATTGTGCCCCACCTTCTGGTATACAACAATTGTATTGCTGTTTTAGACATTCTTATTTCATATGATGAATATTCAGCAAAAATATATATCAGATTTAAAACACAGAAATACGTACATGATATAGAAAATCATCTTAACTCAACTTAGCGTGAACATATTATATTCTTTGAAAGATATTTTCTTCAAATGTAATTCGTTATGTATTATTATTCAAGAGTAATTTGAGATCGAATAGCTACAGTGTAACCGAGATCAACAAGGCCATGAAACTGAAGACTTTTACAAGTCAAAATAGGGAGGAAACTCAAACGGTTGCACGTGCATTCCTACCGTACATCCCCAGGGTTACAGACAGAGTCGGAAAAATCTTAAGACAGCATAAAATAAAAACAGTGTTTAAGCCCACCCGGAAAATACAACAAAGCCTTAGATCTGCGAAAGACAAAAGAGATCCACAATCAGCTGCGGAAAAGTTTATATCGGTGTCACCGAAAGATCCGTTAGCAGTAATGAACATCGGAGAAACTGTAGATTAGGTCAAATATACAAATCGAAAGTAGAGGAACACGGGCTTAATGAAGGAGACCACACGATAATGTTTAAAGATGTGAAACTACTTGCCCCCGATCATGGATTTGGAAGCCCATACTTAAAAATGCTAAAGTGGCAACAGCGTAATGCAATGTCACGGCTCTCAGAGACGACAGGTCACTCATTAATAACTCGAGTATAATAGCGGTATCAATAACAACTCGCTAACAGGTACAGCGGAGATAGATACGTCATTAACAGGTAATAACACTTTGGTCAATAGCAACACATCAACAAAAGAGGCGAACTAACTGAGTCAACATATATACAACCTAAAAACTAGAAATTACCAGTCATCATTAAGATGAATAAAACTCTGAAGAAGGCAGCCAAGATGGCGAAACGTTAGGTTGCAAAATACGACGGCTTTCAAACCCGAATGAAAATGGTATCATAGATTATCTATCTACTTTGCACATTTTTTGTTCAAATCTTGTTAATGTCTTCAGTCCTTCAAAAAGTCTCACACAGTATATTCGGCTGAATTTTAATAAGATTATAATGGAAACAGTAAAGCTGCAGGCCATCATTTTGTAACCACATGCAAATTAATGTTGGGATAGGTTACGCTTTTGGCGGAACGCTTTTCATTCCGTCAGTTATGTAAAATGTGTAAATTTTGTGGATATTCTCACATACTGCATGTCGTTTCAACTTTTATGAATATTCATAGAAAGTAAATATTAACGGGGAAAATTTTATTTAAACCATCACCCTTTGTTCCATCATCCTCTCTGCTTTTGTCGAATGAAGGGTTTTTGAGAGCAGGGATTAAAAACAGTGTTTGAAAAGGGTTATACTTTTCAGGCATATTCTGGTTTATATCGAGGGTATCGTCAGTTTTTTTAAAACCAGCAGAGATACAAAACTTCGAAAGTCAAATTCATACACAACGTAGTTCTCTCTCACTTACTTTCGTAGAAACTAAAATAATTTGTGGAACACGAAACCTCGATATTCATCACGAACCCGTTCTCTTAATTTTTATGTAAGTATTTGGCGTTCAACCCAAAATAATAAAAGGCTTTCATAACATTTCGAAGTCAATGAAGGTTTCACATATAGTCAGTGGGCATACTTGAAGATTGGCTATAAATCAAGCCAGTCTCAACTCCCTACACTGTAGATTAATGGACTGATACCTATCAGAAAACAACTACTCCCCTGGCCAATACCACGAAGGTCGTTGGATTACAACCGATAGGTGTCAGTGTAGGATTCTTCACTGAAGTTATTCCTGCATATGCATATGTACAATAGATTTTCAATTATTGGAACACACTTGCAGACCGGTTTCGGGTTATTTGGCCACTCGTCAGTGCAATGCAGTGTCTATCATCAACATAAAGTCAATGATTTCCGATAATTGAAAATCAAATTCCTCCAGATTATCATTCTCCGATCTAGGCTGAAGCGGACAACAAACAACATGTTTGTCAACGCCCCATCTGACCGTGAACGAGGTAATCAACACATATCCAAAATTGGCTCAATTCCTCGTATAAAGAAGAAAACTTCACCTGTCGGATAAAATCCAACGCCCTTCGTGGTATTAGCCAGGGAAATAGAGAATAGGAATAGAAAATAAATAGAAAATTTTGTTTTGTTTAATGAGAAGAAGTCCAGATCGACTCTATTACCACCAATAGCGACTCTGGACAGCGGAGAGTGTTTGCCAGTCACAACGATGAAAATCTATAGCAAATGTTTATGTATGCCTTGTACTTCTGGAAGGAGCACGTAGCTTCAGTATACTGACGCCCAACGAATATCTTCTAATGAACGGCC
>WOGO01003893.1:0-13800 GCA_015342085.1 Leptinotarsa defecta | reverse complement strand
CCACCAATTTTTTTTTAATGGATCACCCTATATTGTTTTGTATTATCAGATGCTCCATGATGAGCAGATTTCAACAAAGTATGAAACATATGGTCATATTATTTGAGTTGAAAACGAGTCACCCTGAATAACTTTTGAAACAATGATTTGCAGGAAAAATAAAAAAACAGGTCAACAATTATACAGGAGACCACAATTTTGGAATATTCGTTTTAGAAACAAATATGGAAGCAAAATTAAAAAAAAAAGATTTTTTATAAATTCTTGAAATCTGATTACTGGACAATGAGAAGAAAAAATTTTCTGAAGTAAATGTTCAAAAACGTTTTCACCAACTTACATACAATTGTACAGATGAGCTTCCATTGCCGCCCTCACATGGTTGAGAATGTTGGGAGTTATTTCTCTGCAATGCCTCATGAAATTCTCTCTCGAATCTTTTAATGTCGTTGATTCTATCTCATCTACTTTAGACTTCAAATAACCTCATAGAAAGAAATCTACAGAAGTGAGATCCAGAGACCTTGGTGGCCATTCTGTAGGACCTCTTCTGGCAATCCAGCGACCAGGAAAATGCTCATCCGAAAATTGTTGTACTGGAGCTGCATAATAAGGATGTGCACCATCATGCTGAAAAACTATTTCGTTTTCGAATAAATTTATATCCTCCTCAAATGCCCAATTGACGCACGGTATTATTCGATTTTCCAACATATCCAAATATTTATCTCTAATCGAATTATCATCGATGAAAAAAAGGTCCTATGATGTGGTCACCTAAAATTCCTGCCCAAACATTCAGTTTTCAAGGTAATTGGGTATGAACTTGACGGTATGAATGAGGATTCGTAACACTCTAATATTTACAATTTTGCCGATTCACCTCTGCATTCAAACTAAACGTACATTCATCCGAAAAACAAATTTTATACAAGAAATTCTGATGCAAGTTGATCCATTCAGTGAGACCTTCACAAAACTCGATACGTCTATCGAAATTATCTTCGTTCAATTCATGAAATAGTCTAATCTTATATGGATGAAATTTGTACTTATGAAGAATCCTGAAAACATTTATACGACTGATTCCTAATTTTCGAAATAACTTAGTGGGAGAATGCGAATTTTCCATTAGTTCAAAGTGCCCGGAAGCTGCAGTACAAATAGCTTCATCGTTGACAACTCCTGAACGGTTATGCTTTTTATTGTTAACAGATCCGGTTTTCATTAATTTGTTCAATAATTCCGAAACGTATTTGTTTCGTACATTTGTTCCTGGATGATTATCATTGAATATACGGACACCAGCTGTAGCACTATTTTTATTCTGGTAGTACATATTCACTATTTCAATCCGTTCTCAAAGCATATAAACTTCTTGCTTCGCAAGAATTCACAAAAACAGAAACACCAATTGTAACTTCACCTGGTAGGTAATCGTTATTGTAGAAAGAGACAAATATAAAATGAAGAGAATATCGAAGTCAAACTTAACTAGGCAAAATAAGACTATTTTGAAGTATACTTCACAAAAACACCTTAGAAACCTAGGTAACAGATTGTACAGAAGTTGACTCAGAGTGGCTCGTTTCTAACTCAAATAGTTTTCAGGTTCCAAACTATGAGTTTCAGACTATAATGTATTCTATTTTGTTGAAATCTGTTCATCATGGAACATCTGATAATGCAAAACAATTGATACATGAAAAAAATGGTGACATGCTCTGTGGGTGCCATTGAGAAAGTTAGATCGAATGTGAATATGTCAAAATGTGTCCCCCTGTATACTATTTTTGAGGTTTTTTTATTTTTCCTGAAAATCATTGTTTCAAAAGTTATTCAGGGTGGCTAGTTTTCAACTCAAATAATTTGTAGCTCCCGAACCATAAGCTTCAGACTATATGTTTTATACTTTGTACAAATCTGCTCATCAAGTAGCATCTGATAATGCAAAACAATATAGGGTGATACATTAAAAAAATGGTGACATGCTCTGGGGGTGCGATAGGGGAAGTAACATAAAATTTGAATATGTCAAAATATGTCCCCCTATATACTATGGTTAACGTGTTTTTTATTTTTCTGCAAATCATTATACCAAAAGTTATTGAGAGTGGCTCGTTTTAAATGGAATGCACTGTATAAGTTCAGGTGGTATTACTTTTGTAAGCAGCTTGACTGATCCGATGGGCCAAACATTTCCTCAAAAATAACAAAATTTTCTCGCAAGTTGGCAAAAAATACAAGAACCCCCTAAGGAAAAAAGACCATCACAACCAGTGCCATCCCTTTCTTCTATCCTCCAGAGAACTATGAAGAATGATAAAAATTTGATTCAAGTACAACGTTAGAACCTGCTTCAGATACTCAGAGACTCCAAGAATTATATTCACCAAATACCATGTGGGTGTCGCGATTATATCGGTGAGTAGAATGAGCACCCACCAACAATGTCCAAGGCTAAAATCATCCACAGGAAAAAATATTCATTCAAAATAAAGTTTTAAGAAGCTGCGTATATGTTTACCAACGAAACATTCATCTATGCTAATATATAGATACGCAACATATGGAAATCTCTAATCAAGCGAAAAATCAGCCTGCGTTACATTTAACCGGGAACCAGGAGCAAATAGGGGATCGCGGGAAGGAGTCAAAGAACCCAAATTACCTGTAAATAGTCTCAAATTTCAGAAAAAGGTCAATTATAAACGATTTTGGAAACTAAGAATCTTAACGTGAAAAACCTTGAATTTTAATTTTTCCATTATTTATCCCCATTATTTCATTTCAATATTTTATTCCTCCCAATTTTATCGTTTACATATAATTGATATTTCACTTATTGTTGAATCCATATATGATGGAATTAGCCGATATATAACTATTACAATAAAGACACGCCAGAAGAAGCCATTGTATGGCTAAACACGTGTTGCGTTTTTGTAAAATCGTTTAGTGAAAATCTCACATTGAAGTGTTTTTCTGGATAAGTTTGTTCAGCCCATTTATCAATTCAAATGCATTTCAAGTGACAATCATTTATTTTATTCTCATAGCAATTAACGTTTTAATTTTTTGATTTTATTCAGTATATTTTTTTCATCAGTTTGACATTATTTCCGTTCAACTGACTCACTTAATTTTTTTTTCCATAGATTCTATATTTTCAGGAAATGGAAGTCCGAACTTGTGATTTACTTCAGGGTAGGTTCAACCACCTACCCTCTTATACTGGAATAATTTTCATAGAGTATCTGTATTTTACATCTGTTTTTCCGTTAACCAGCTGTCACACCCCTACGTACGACAACCCTCAGAAGTCGAAACGAGTTAAGCACTAACGAGGTTTTACCTTTTAACGTGATTTCTAACAAAGGTTGGACGATAGCAAGTGAAAATCTATCGTTCAGCTTAGGGCGTGAACCAGCGACCAAGACGGCGGTCGATTTGAGTGACTGAACAAAGCACCCACGTCGATCCGACTGGCTACCGTGCGTCTGTTGATTTCTTCAAATTTTGAGGAAATGACAATGAAAAATCTGCATATTTTTACTAATAGGTTGAACAATGTGAGTGAACACATCGAAATAAAAAAATACAGCGAACGACAAAACATTTTTTCATTTCAACGGCATTTTTCGATAAGAATATCGCAATTCAAAGAACAAGTAATCAATGCCTGTCGATTCAAATAACATATTTTTGCAACTTCTCGAAATTCATTTGTTTTGCCTGCAGAGTACAAGTATCATTGCAATGACGTCTTGTCTGTTACAAAAACACTTTTTCCCACAGACAGAAGACGTTGATCTTGGTGTACTCTTTCACAGCTTTGTTGTCATTCTATAGTTCGACAAACTCACTCAGACATATCTGCGGAAGGTATTACTTGAAAATTTAAATAACATTTCATAACATAGGTCGTAGAACTCGTTATGAATGATTGTGATGAGTTATCTCAGTGGGTATTTTGACAGTAGTCAGCAGATTTACATAAAAATACTGATTTATGAAGAAATATACATATATGTTCGTTTTAATATAGTTACAACTTTGTATGAAACAAACAGAATTATTATTACGAGCATCGTTTTTCTTCATTCGCTCTAGAAGGTCCACCTATGGAACTTATTTGAGTTTTATTGCGTTTTGCTAGGTATTACTTGTCTGTCAAAATCGATTTTAAAGTTATTGCAGAAGATGTTTGTTCTATGTACAAACAAGTTCATGATTAATATAACACCTCTGTTTGGAGATTCAAACGATGACAAATCAGTTCAAAACATTTCATAGAACAAGAATAAATCAGTGAAATCACTTTAATATTTTTGCTTTCCAACCTACTTGTGATGTTGGATCTCAACATCACTAGTAGCAACATGTATAATAAACTGGGTAAAAACTTCCAGAGGAATGAAGTGTTCCGCTGTGGAAAATCATTTTAAAAACTCTAGTTCACTTCCTGGTGACGCCAACATTCAGATGGTGGGAGAAATGTTCGTGTTGGATTCAGTCAGAGTCAGAGGTTCCAGTTTCATTAGTAGGGTTTACTTCTAGTTTATTTTTTGACAATTGATTATTCCAACAACGCTCACCACTGGGATGAGTAGCTCTGGGTATCAAGGTTACACCTTGAATATCTAACAACCTCACTATCAACTTATCAACTAGAATCTATTCCGAATACTGTCATGAGTTTTACAGAATCTGGTGGACAAAGCTGCATATTTCGACTTGGGTAGCTATAGTTCACCTGAAGAGAGCGTCTCCTTGCTGGTGTGTACAGTTAGTGTCCTGCAGTCATGTGAAGCGTCTATCTGAAATGCGTTCCCAAACACATTTTTGATGTTCATCTTCCTAACGAAGGTAATCTCAGACTACCGATCAAGCCCTCACCTGATTGATAAAACGATACAAGGTTTTTGTCAACCATAGGAAATCCAGACTCTCATAGCATACGTCATACTCTGTGCGTGCCCAGCGTAGACGAGACCAGGTTTTCAATGTTTGGCAGAGTCCCACTTTTGCTAGCTTCTTTGAGGAGCTGAATTTATGTAAAAGAGTTCGAATAGGTGTAAGCCACAATAAACACTCGCGGTCGAAGCCAGTGGAGAGTTGAATAGACCTATCAACATCTGGAGATATAGTCAATTTTGCTGACGACATGGTAGTGATCTACCAGACAAACCAAGCACCCTAAATGAAGAAGCAGATACATTTTTTCCTCATATAATCCAATGGTGCGTTAGTAAAACGTTAAATCACCGTAAAACTTTTTTGACCCAATTATAATAGCCCAAACTACTAAATACTGAACATATATATGTTCAATTACAAGCCCTCAAAATCGTTAAAAACTGAAGTGAAATATCCTGGACAGTAATTTGAAAATCAGATCCTCAATTAAGTACCTACATTAAAATTTTCCAAGAACATACCTGATATCAGATATTTAGAAATTCTCTACGAAACGCTCGTTCCGCCCCACATTTCATACGGAATAACAGCTTGAGGGGAAGTAAAGAACACACATTTCTCAAATTTTGTACAAAAAATAGTACAAAAGTGGATAGTGAGGATAATGTACAACAAAATATTAAATACAGATACTCTTCATAACAAAAGTAAAATACCTGACATGAGACAAATATACTTTCAAAAAGTTGTTATAAAACACTACAAAGAGAAACCAACATTAATACAACTACAACAAAACTATAGTACAAAACACAAAATGACAGGTAAAGACAGGTAAATTCAGTAAACCTATTAAAAAAAAAATCAAAATTTGGCTTTCCAAAATTCCAAAAAACAAAGTCATATATTTGAAATGTTTGTATCTGCATAGTTTCTGAGTTGCAGGAACAAAATTTCCCTTATTTCATTCACGTGTGTGAATGTATCCATTAATAAAGCTAAATTCGTAAGTTCAAATGCCATTGCTCCTATATGTTTCCGCAAAATTATTCGAAAAAAACTCCTTGAAGCGAAAATAAAACCGGTAATTGAGCAGAACAATCTTAATATAGCATAATCAATATGTATTCCCCAAACGAAACACATTTACAGAGCACAGAGCATTTACTTACTAACAAAATTTCATTTCGATATTCACTGCAAAATACAATGGAATTGTTTGTGAGGATGGATGTATGTATGTATGTTTGTGGCTCTTTCACTTCTAAACGAGTGAACTGATTTAGATAAAACTTTACATATTATACATCAGAATAACATACATGCTACAATGCTGTTGCATATACATGCAGGTAACTTGAATAGTCTAAAAAAATCTGTTTTTCCGATAATCAGCTGTCGCCCCAATACGAACGACAACTCTGAAAAATTGAGAAACTTGTGCGAGCTAAGGACTAACGAGGTCTTAGCTTTAAACGTGTGATTCCTGACACGGTTGCAGAATCATTCCAGCTTTAACCAGATGAATTCTCTCGAGAAAAATATCTGGTCGAGGCGGGAATGGAACCCACGGTCTTTCGATCGATTCCACAACAACTTGAATAGTTGTAAATGAAAGTCCGCAATAGCATATATCTATCTATCTCTTATGTAGTAGTTACTATATGCAAAGTACTGAACCATAGCTACAATTAAATTGGATATGCACAGCATATTTATGAATATCTGTCAAATCCTTATGAAAATTGTGGTCTGAGTAATTATTATAGATAAACTTTGTCTGTTTCACTAAGTAATTTGAACGATTCGTTTAAAAAGTTATCACGATAAGAATAACTTGACGCAACGCAGTAAGCCATTACGCGTCGCGTCTACTAGAAGATGATGGTGGGACGATGCGCGGGGTAAGAAGGGCGGTTTAAGTAATGAAGCGACATCGTCAATAATGCGACCCGAACGCGGGTAGACGCGTGAGGGCAGATGTCGTTGACGGTTGTCTTAGTTTTGCGAATTTCTTTATAGGCAGCATAATTCAATTTTCGAAGCTATCCATTAGTTAGTGCAGTTGGCATATTTTTTCATATAGGTACTGTATTTTTGAAGTAAAAATATAAATCACTAGCTATTGCGCGCTCTAGTACTAACTTACAGCCGAAGCTACTGAACTCCAAATTTTGAAATATTCAGGTAGGTTCTTTGTATAGCGTAAATAAGTATCAGAAAAGGAAGAAAATAGGTTTTCAAAGATTGTATTGAATTTCATCAGTTTTGAAGTTGGATACCTGAAGTTTTGGGTTAATAAAAAAGTATCGTAACTATTTGACACGAAACCTAATGTGACAAACCAAATTCTATGCGGGCGAAGCCGCCGGCAAGAACTAGTGAGTTCAAAAAAAAGTTCCAGAATAATATTTTTATCACGAGTGTGACAAAATGTTATCGTACGGTACTAACGTTAACATTCATGATTCGTATCATTGATAAATTCCAGCTAACAAATTCAATTCAGCATTCTACCTCATCCACATATGTTTCACTTCAAATAATATAATAAACATTCTTGTAGGGATTCAGGTGTGCTGGAAATGACGAATAATTTGGTTACGTAGCATTTTACTATTCCCAGAAGTATTTACTACTATTTCGGCTCTAAGAATGTTAACTGTTGCTGTTTCATGTAATATGACACTCAAATGCGTTTCCATATTCAAAACAGTTCATTCTGCCTTGAACCATAATAAAAATCCCTAAATACTACTGTCAGAAGTAATGATGTCATCAAGAATCAATATATTAAAAACGTCCATGAGTGCATATTCTCAACCCGGAAATATGATCGTTCAATAAACTCTTCAAGGGAAGGTGGTAAACATTTGATACATTTGAATATTGTTATTACGGAAAATTCCGTTGTATAATAAACTTTCCTATGCGATTTCAATCATTGGGTTTGCATTCTATAGAATCGTTTTTCACAATAATAATTTTTAAATCTACTTTCTCGTCAAGTTCATTCATAGAAATCTGAAATTATTGATTTTTATACATAGCTCTTGCATAGTTTTTACAAATGTATGTTGGTACTCACTGGCATGAAGTATTTACATCATGCTCAAGTTGTCGATTGTTCAAGGTATGACTTATTTTGAGTAATTTCTACAGCAATCGATAGAGGTTTCATTAAACAGAAACATTTTTTAGATTATTATTGATCTACTTTGTAGGCATAATCGGACCGACTATACATCGTCAGGATGGCATTTGCGAGCCGGGTCCCAGCCTGAGCATGGAGAGCCACCTCCACGCTAACAACTTTATTCCACGATCATGGAGAACAACTCGTCACCGGGTTGGTCATGATATTTCAACTTCAAATAGCCTTTTTATAGTATAGTGAAAAAAAATGTCATACATAGTTTATATATATGATATAGTTTAATGATGTTTATAAAATCATTATGAGAAAAAAGTCTTTTCTACTATTGAATAAAGCGTTAATTATGTGACTGAGTGAATATGTAATGAGTAAGGTTCAGGGTCAGCGGGGACTGCCCTCCAGGTGGGGTTTTTTTTATTCCTTTTGAGCTGTCTGACTTGTCCATTTAGTCCAAGGCTCCAGAAAACACTGCAGCCTCTTGGGCTTATTACATTTATTCTCCCATCTTCTCATGACACCCATTTCATCAGTCTCGTTCCCTGTACTAGTTTCTACAGATTCCGTGTTGGATGTTCACCATATTGTTCTAGACGTAATTTTGTACGTCCATGTATTGCCTGCCTCCTGTGATTCAGTGCCTCACATTCGGATAAGATGTGTGGAGCTGTTTTCATCCCTTCGTTGCATAATCTGCATCTACTGTCTTCGTTGTACAGCCCCATTTTATTCAGGTGTCCTCTAAGCGGACAATGGCTGGTTGGTAACCCTGTAATTATTCTGAGCCGATCCCTACTATATTGAAATAGTTCTTCGCTTCTTTTCTCGGACGATTCCCTAATGAAGGTTCTACTGTATTTGTTGTCAAGTACTTTTGTCCAGTACTTTGTGTGCTTCTTATTGGTCCATGTCCTGATCTGGTTAATGACTGAAGTTAATGATCCGTGTCTAGCGCATTCATCAGCTTTATTATTACCTGTGATTCCTGTACACCTAGTACAAAGTTAATTTGTTCCTGTATGCAAGTTAATTCACTTCTTCATGGCATTCCCAGACCAGTTGATGTCACCTTCGGGTTTGTCAGAGCCCCTAGTGCACTCTTGCTGTCTGTTAAAATATTGATCCGCTCATTTCTTCGAGGTCTCAATTCAATAAGCCTTGCACACTTCAAGATAACATACACTTCCGTCTGAAAAATGGATGTGTATGGTCCTAGCAGGTAATTATAGTTTCAATTTCTATCCGCTCGGTATATTCCAGCTCCCGTTTCATGTTTGGTCTTCTAGGTGGGGTAGAATCTCCCCTTCTGTGGTCGCTCCTGATGGATATTCTGCTTTATGCCGTCGTTAGAAGAGAAGTAGATAGGCAAAGTTATGCAAATGGTATTGTCATTTCGGCAACGTCCACGTCGAGAAAGGAAGCTTGTAATAATCTACAAAGTACAATGGACGTGGTTCAAGTCGGTGCCAGAGGAAGCAACCCCAGCAAAACTATGACAATCCCCTTCACCAGGATACGAAAATTGGACGATTCAATGCCACTTTTCCTCAGTGGTGAAGTTATTCCATTTTCAACGGAGGTGAAATATCTTGACATTGTCCTTGATAAAAAACTACCTGGAACGTTCACTTGAAAAAGTGTCCCTATGGACATGTCGAACGATTTGTGGTAATACTTGGTGTTTAGACCAAAAACGAATCCATTAGATATATGTGATGATTCTCAGACCAATGAACACTTATGGAGCAAATGCCTGGTGGCCGAAGGCTCCACAGAAATTGGATCAAGCGAAGCTCTCTGGCTTACAGAGAGAGGCTTGTCTGGCTATCTGTGCTGCTATCAGTACCACATCGTTGGCGGCCATGGAGATCCTTCTATATCTACCTCCTCTTCATATCTACTTCGGGAGAAGGAAATATCACGAGCAGATAGTTGTTGGTTCACAGATTTATCAAAAACACCTTCAGACTCTGGTGCAGGTGTTTTCAGTTACAGACCCAGGACAGAGGTATCAACCTACCTGGACCTATGCGATTATATTTCAAGCATAAATCTATGCTATTGAATTATGTGTGGGGAAATTAGTAGAATCCAACCTCACACACAATTAAAACAAACATTCTTGGACAGTCAAGCGGCGTTGAAAGTTCTTGGCTCCTAACGAGCAACATCTAAATTGGTAGCAAATTGCCAAAACTGACTCTCTTCAATAGAAAGACTCAACGAATTGTCTGTCATCTGGATTCCTGGACACACTGGCCTGGAAGGCAAAGCGGCCGCTGACTCCCTTGTAAATGAAGGTGCTGCAAGTAGCTTCATCGGACCAGAAACTATCACTAGCATCGCTCTAGGCTTTGCCAAACAAACATTAAACATCTGGATGGTAGAAATATTTAAAGACTTCTGGCAAAATATTCCAGGATTGGCTCACCACAAGGCGTTCATTCACCCTTCAAAGCTTGAAACCAGTTGTTGGACTACAGCGGGGATGAACTACAAAAAAAATGGGTATACTACCACTAACATCGCTATTCATATATAGTCAATTACTTGAAATCCATAAAAATAAATCAATGTATTAGCAGCATCAGGATATTCATCATCATGCTACAAGAAATGCAGATCTGTTCATACAGCCTCGATACAAACTCACAATGTCTATTAAAAATTCATTAAATATCAATCTCTACGAGCATCTTCCTGATTCGTTCAAAGTGCTTAAACAAAGCTCCTTCAAAAACAGAGTCACAACTATTCTCCTGGAAACAGTTTTATAGTACTCAGGATTATTTAAGTACTTCAATTATGCCGATCTGAATTTGATTTTATTTCATCTGATATGTGAAGCTCATGTTTTCGACACTTTCAAAAATTTTAGACTGATTATTGTAATGTTCAAAATTATCTTTCATTTTATCCACAATTTATGATTCAATATTTTTAAGTTGTGACTAGTTTTTTTTCTTTTCCTATGTATATTTTAACTGGCTTGCAACAAACATTCAAGTGTAAAGTTGTCAAATAAATATATCTATTTATCTATCTATCTATGAGAAACATATTCGAAATTTCACCCCTGCGATCATCAACAAACCCCCTATTTTTTTCAATGGCATGGAGGGTTGAGTGATACATCATTTGAAAGGTGATTTTTTTCATAATTGGTTCATTCGTTGTTGAGAAATTAAATGTTGAACGTTTTATTTAAGAAAAAAAAAGGAAATTGGCTGTCGTTCATATTAATGGGGAAACCAACAACAAATAATATCGGTGGAAAAAAAATCAACGAATAAATTGTTCGAAGTGACATCCACCTAGTTCCACAAAGTCTACTCTCGAAAGTGTTCCGTACATTATTGACGATGTCCGGAGTCAGAAATCGGCATTCTTGAATAATTCTCTGTCGCAGAGAATTTTGTAGTCTATACATTGATGCTGTTTTTTTTTAATTTAATTTTTTTGTATCATTTCAGCTCAGTAGTATATGAAGTTATCAATCGATTTTTGACCAATTTTTCTCTACGAATTCAAATGAACCAAAGTGCTGTCAAAACAGCACAAAAAATCAACCAGCCATTCGGCAATAATAATATTATCAAATGCACTCTCCAACATAGGTTTAAGACATTTCGTTCAAGAGATTTTAGCCTCGAAGATGAGCTCCGAAGTGGCCAAACCATCACAGCAGAGTCCTATTGTGAGGCAGTGGTCAACAAAAGAGGTCCGATCCTGCTCTACAACACCCGTCCGCACGTTTCACAAATTACCGTCCGAGAATTGAATGTCGACGTTTTGCCTCACCCACCATTCTCTCCAGACCTCTCGCCAACCGATCACCATCTTTTTAAGCACTTTCTTACAATCAGAACTAGGCGAAAACGGCCTTCGTTGACTTCGTCGAACCCCGAGCACCCAATTTTTATGCTGACAAAATTTATCAACTTTTGTTACGTTTACTATCGGATATGAATCAGTCGCTAACAAGCTCCGTCACGCTGGAACCCGCTTTGAAAAAAAATCTACTTTTTTCTAGCCTACTGCACCTACAAAAGATACTAATGAATGTAGTAATGTTCATTTTTTTGTAGTCTTATCGGTTACTGAGAAAGCACTATCGATATTATTCTAGCTACGAAGGACGAGTAATAATGTCCCAAAAAGTTTTGAAATAGTTTCTAAATTGATTGTAGTTCATTGTAGTAACAACAAAATATTACTATATTTTATATTCTTCTGAACTATAGCAAAAAAGCTACTATAACAAGATTACAAATCATAAAATAACAATTTTCGTCAAACTATAAACGATGAAGTTGATTGTAGCTGAAATTAGATATTTGTAGTTACCATTAAATACATCAAAAATGAATGAAATAAAATCGAGTATTTTTCAAGTGCATTTGTAGTGAATCAAGAACAAAATTTCAACTACAAACGATGCTGATGAATGTAGTAGAGTTCATTTTTTGGTAGTCTCATCAGTTACTGAGAAAGCACTATTGATATTATTCAAACTACGAAATACAATTGATAATGTGCTGAAAAGTTTGAAATTGGTTCCAAATTGATTGTAGTTTATTGTAGTAACAACACAATATTAATTTATTTTTTGGGAAAGAATGTTTTTGGCTTTCTACTACTCCATCTTAATACAAAAAAGGATGAGGGAGTCTTTCAAAGAAAGGAAGGAAGTTTTCAATTCGAAAATAAGTAACTCTATACATGGATGTGTAGATCATGCAAAGAAGCAACTTTCAGTGAACTGAAAGAAAGTCCTCCTGAAACAGCTACTTTCATATAAACATTGAATTATACTCAGTTTGTATTTCAAACATTCGTTATGGAATTTGTAGCTACCCAAATTTCTGTTCAGCAAATGAGTATATTAACAAGAATTGACTGATAAAAATACATGAATGATAAAATACCTGAATACATGAATGATACATACATGATACATACATGAATGATAAAAATACATGTTTCAAAAAAGTCATAGATGATATTCAGGAGAAACATGATAAGCGATAATTTCTTTTTTCAATAAATTGATGCTTTATATCGATCGATCGCAGCTTGAGAAACGGTTCTTATGGAGATTCTGTGAAACATGTTCTTCCTTACAAATCAGTAGATAGTTGTCCTGAAAATCCAGAGAAGAAAATTGGATTGGATAATTTAGGAAACACTTGCTACATGAATAGCATTTTACAAGTGTTGTTCATGACGAAGAATTTCAAGAATGAAGTTTCAATGATGAACGAGAACAGGAATGTTTCCGTGTTATTCATCAAACTCAAACACCTGTTCATGCAGCTGCAGTTTCGTAAGAAGGTATCATCTTTTCTTCCAACCGATTACCTGGAGTCTTTGAAGTCCACTAGATACTCGTTAGGACAACAAGAGGATTGTTCCGAATTCTTGGGGTGCTTGTTGAATACTCTTCGTGAGCAAAACAATAGCTAAATCAATACTCCTGACCGCTCTGGACTGAATGATTCCGTACTGCCCATCTCGTCTTTTGTTTGTAAATCTTTTGCTGGAAAAATCCTCACTTGTTTACTTTGTGGTAAATGTTCAAAAAGTACCGAAAACTTATGTGAATTTCTGGAACTTCATCTAGCTTTTTCTAATATGACTAATAACCAGTCCGTGCAAAGCTTATTGTTAAATCATCTGAAAATGGAATTTTTAACAGGTGATGATCGACTGTATTGTCAAACATG